>CAUZXS010000433.1:0-12500 GCA_963585895.1 Sepioteuthis lessoniana
GACTAGCAATACATAAAACCATTTAACTTGGTGGAAACAAATGAGGTCTATCTCGTTTGAAATAAAGTTCCATACCAACCATTCACTCTCAAATTACGCTGACAGACACAGACACTATATATATATATATATATATATATATATATATATATATATATATATATATATATATATATATATACACGCAATTTGGTATTAAATAACCCTTAATTTGATATCAAATGATATGCTCTTAAACCAAATAACTTAACCTAACCTAATCTATCTAACTATCTATCTGACAATGGCAGCTCGTATATAAATTTGTCTATTCATATTCATCTATCTTTCTGTCTATTCTTATCAAGATATTGAAGATAACTTTCTCGGTAAGTGTAGTGGATTCACATTAGACGTCGTAGATCACTAGCACTCTAAAAAAATTATACTTGGACCCACTAAGAATGACGTCAGTCTTATAAATCAATCCACCCCTGCTCCCTAGTGTTGTTAAGATACAAAATGAACGGTTTTCTCTGGATGCATAATAGAATCAAACTTCTTCAAACCAAAAATAGCCCCAATTTTGTTGGCATTCTCTTTACTAAGAAAACTACTCGTGGTATTTTGCATTCAAAATCTCACAGACACTTGACACCAAGTGTATCCACTAGTTAAATAAAAACAACTGTAACCGCAATTGTTTTTATTTACCTAAATCCCAGGCTACTCAGTCAAAACGTCATCAATCAGAAAATAGACGAGGAAAATAGTCCTGTGACAAGTATATTGTAAATCTAATTATCAAAGTAGCAGTGGGGAACTTCTATCGGAGAATAAGGGCCATAATAAACTTGTGGCAATTAACACCCTTTTAACAGTAGTTTTGACACAAAGTTTTAATAGAATAAACTGGATGTTAGTTAAAATGAAAAGGATAATAAAGTTAGGAAACCAATAACCAGCCACTGAATGCATCACCCAAGAGCAGATATAGAATGTCTCTATGTGAGGAGAGAAAAAGTTTAAACCAATAAGAATCAAGCAATAAAACAATCTCTAGAGGATTGAGGAACTACATTGACATTACAACAAATTCGATTCTAAAGTTAGCAACGGCAGTTGTGAAGAAAGAAGCAAAACACAAGAACTAAATCAATTTAAAAACGGCTAGAAACAAAAACATCTGCGTGGATGATACACACAAAATATTAGAGATACTTATATTCATATAATAAAGACTAATCGATTACTGAAAAGTGTTGGACAGAAGGCAGAGACAGAGGGGTTAATAACAGCAGCACAAGACCAGCGTCTAACAACTAGAAACTATCAGAAAAACATTATAAAACTGGATCAAACCCATTATGTACGAACAAAAAACTAAATCAGTTGACCCCCTACTGTCCAGTTGCTTAATCCTAATATAAAGAATACATGGTAAAATAGAAGTTTATATTCATTGGAAAATATGAAAATTCTATGGAATACCAAAATCGAAAAAAAGGTAGAAACACCGAGCAGAAGCAATAAAAAAAGCCAAAGAAGCTATAATAGACCCAATGTTGGATTTAAGGACTATAAAAGAAAAACATGCTTTCTAATTGCCAATGTCAGTGCCAACAGTCAAAGAATATAATAAGATATTTTTAAAAAAATTAAAGAATTTTAAAATATTTGGTTCCTTAAAACTACAACCGTTTTTGTAATTCTATGAGCCCTGGGTGGGATCTAGAAAGGAACAGATGAAAAGAACACATGAAAAGGGTTCCTGGCAATCCCTGACAATATGAAATAGAAAACATTGTACTTTATGGAATTGGGGGTGTCCTCGTGGTGTAATGGTTAAAGCGATGGACTGCGGGATCGTAGTACGCGAGTTCGTACTCCAGTCGCGCTATTACGTTCACTTTCGGGCAAATACCCTTGGGAAAGGTATGAACCCCCTTATCCTCCCAGCTATGGGTTAAATAGTACTACTACTGTTCTTCTGAATGGCTTTGGCATTAAAATAACCTAAAAAGAGTTGATATGCCATTAAACAAAGAAACCAAACCAAAACTTTATAGAACTGTCCATCTTCTAAGCAGAGTACTATCAATATTAATGAAAAATCTTACCCAAAAGAGTTTGCAAAAAATATAAATACAAATAATTCATGTAATCACTACCTTCCCTCGCGCTAGGTCTTAGTTAAAGGCCCAGAGAGGAATTGTAAGAAACTGAAAATAAAACTGAAAATTACATAATAATAAGGAGGAAAAGAATCGGCCAGACGACCAGACCTAGTTATTGTCAACAACAACAACAAAAAAAAAGAGAACCTACCGAATAGTGAACTTTGCCGTTCCAGCTGACCAAAGAGTAAAACTGAATGAAAGGGAAAAGAGAGATAAGTACCTAGAACTTGCTTGAGAACTGAAAAGAAACTATGGAACATGAAAGTTACGGTGATACCAACTATTATTGGAGCACTCGGTATAGTCAATAAAGAATTGGTACAGGGACTGGAGGACTTGGAAATAAGACCATTCAAATTACAGCATTGTTTAGATCGGCCAGAATACTGAGAAGAGTCCTGGAGACATTCTGTAGTTCAGAATCCAGTGAGAAAACCAACAGCAACCGTTGGTGTGAAAAACTCCCAAATGAGTAAATTATAATAATAACAATAATAATGATGAAGATGAACATGAACATGGTAATATGATCTCGCAAAAGAATGATCGATAATGTTCAATATATCCAACAAAGAAACCAATAAAAGATTTGAAAAAAGAAAATCTATGTATTATTAAAATTCTCATAACGGTAACAATTTTCTTTATTTTATCAATAAACTTAAGATGTTCCAACTTAGAGAATAAAGCAATTTCCAGTTCAATTTGAAACTGAATAATGATTTTATGGAAGTCTGCATTTATGATGAACATCGTTTCATCCAAATTTGAAGGTTTGGTTTGGTTTCTTTGTTTAATGGCATATCAACTCTTTTTAGGTTATTTAATGCCAAAGCCGTTCTCCTAGAAGAACAGTAGTTGTACTATTTAACCCATAGCTGGGAGGATAAGGGGGTTCATACCTCTCCCAAGGGTATTTGCCCGAAAGTGAACGTAATAGCGCGACTGGAGTACGAACTCGCGTACTACGATTCTGCAGTCCATCACTTTAACCATAACACCACGAGGACACCCCCTCCAAATTTGAAGTATAATAAGGAGGTCGATGAAAATAGCAAGCTATCCCCGTTTGTTTTATATATGTATGTATGCATGACTGCGTTGCAGTGTCGGAGCAGTAACGCAGTCGATAATCAAAATCCGATAGACAGATGGAAGAAGGGATGCATCTTCCCCTTCCCTAAAAAGGGTGACCTTGGATTAGCCAAGAACTACCGAGGTATAACACTTATATCCATAGCAGCCAAAATTTACAATGCCCTACTACGAAACCACAAAATTGACAACATCTTTAGGAAAAATCAAAATGGCTTCCGAAGAAATAGATCCACGATCTCACAAATATTGACCATAAAAACCTACAGGTGACATTACTATTTGTCGACTCCACCAAGGCCTTCGATTCCATTCACAGAGGGAAGAGGAAACAAATCCTAATAGCACACGGCCTACCAAAAGAAACCGTAACTGCAATGATTCTCTATAGAAACACCAAAGTGAAAGTACGTTCACCGCATGGAGACACAGAATACTTCGACATTGTTGCAAGAGGACACACTAGCCCCATACCTCTTTATCATCTGTCTAGACTACGTGCTTAGAAGATCGATTGATAAAATCAGAGAAAACGGCTTTGAGCTGACTAAGAAAAGAAGCAGAAGGTACCCCGCAAAAACAATTACCGACGCCGACTACGCCGATGACATAGCGATTCTGGCAAATACACCCAACAAAGCCGAAACACTACTACATAGTTTGGAATGAACCGCCGCAGGCATTGGCCTCCATGAGCTATAATCAAACAGGTGACATTTCCACACTAGACGGAGCCTCTCTGAAACTGTTAGACAAATTCTCCTACCAAGGAAGCAGTGCCTCATCAACCGAAAAAGACATCGACACACGACTAACGAAGGCATGGACAGCAATCGATAGGCTCTCGATCATATGGAAATCAGACCTGACCAATAAAATGAAACGCAGTTTCTTCCAGGCAGCTGCCGTGTCGATACTACTGTATGGATGCACTACTTGGACGCTAACAAAACGGCTGGAGAAGAAGCTAAACGGCAATTACACAAGAACGCCGCGAGCAATATTGAACAAGTCCTGGCGGCAACACCCCACAAGCAAAAACTATACGGCTACCTGCCTCTCATCACGAAAACTATCCAAGTTAGACGAACCAGACACGCAGGACCCTGCTGGAGAAGCAAGTTGGGTGTCCAGTTGGGTGTCCTCGTGGTGTAATGGTTAAAGCGATGAACTGCGGAATCGTAGTACGCGAGTTCGTACTCCAGTCGCGCTATTATGTTCACTTTCAGGCAAATACCCTTGGGAAAGGTATGAACCCCCTTATTCTCCCTCCAGCTATGGGTAAATAGTAGGACGGACTAGGTTCTTCAGCCTTGTTGAGGCAACTAGTCTAGGAGAAGGAAAACTCTGAATTCAAACCTGTTAAACTCCGCTTAAAAATTGACCTTGTGTCATATCCTGCCCGAGCGGAGGGGTTGGTAAATAGTACCCTGCTGGAGAAGCAAGGACCAGCTCATAAGCGATGTACTCCTATGGACCCCTTCACATGGACGAGCAAAAGCAGGATGACCAGCTCGAACATACATACAGCCGCTATGTGAGGATACGGGATGTAGCCCTGAAGACCTGCCAGAGGCGATGAACGATAGGGAGAAGTGGCGAGAGAGGGTCAGGGATATCCAGGCTGACGGCACGACATGATGATGATGATGGGTGCATGTTTCTATCTATCTATCTATCTATGCCAGTCTGTTCATATCTATGAGTTATTTATTTAGGAAATAAGAGAATGTTACGTTGGGTTTGGTTTCTTTGTTTAATGGCACATCAACATTCGTGGGTTATTTACATGGTGCATTCAATAAGTTTCCAGACGTTTTGTACAGCCATTTAAAAATATCATAGACACTTGAAAATTTACTGTGTTATTGCTATACATCTTAAGAGATGACTGACGAATTTTTATGATTTCAGATTCAAATGAACAGCTACACAAGCAATTGGAATACACCCTACTAAAGCCTGATTGTCATAGCTGGTGAGTTTCAAAAATGCAATCTGGACGTCAGGATACTTTAGAAGAAGGATATGCAATAAAATTTTGTTTTGAACTTGCAAAAAATGCCACAGAAACGTATGGAATGCCTCAGACTGCTTTTCAACCATCTTGCATGAATCGAGCATCAGTTTTTGAGTGGCATAAGAGATTCAAAGAAGGATCGGAGTCTGTGAGGGATGATGAGAGGTGTAGGAGGAGTATGGAAGTCAGAACACCAGAGTTGATTGGTCAAATAAAGAATTTCATGGATAAGGACCGTCGTGTGTCTATAGAGACAATAAGTGCACAGTCTGATGTCAGTGTGGGAACTGTACACACAATTATTCACGAGGAACTGAAGATGCGAAAGATTTGCGTGAAGTTTGTCCCAAGGGTGCTCAGAGAAGATCAGAAAGAAAGACGTTGTCATGACAGCAGGGAGATGGTCGAGCTGATCAATTCCCATCATGCGGTTCTTGATGCTCTGGTGACCTATGATGAAATCTGGATTTACTGCTATGATCCAGAGACCAAGAGACAGAGTTCCCAGTGGAAGCGTGCTGGTTCTCCGAGACCTAAGAAGGCCAGACAGAGCAAATCCACCCACAAACGTTTGATGATCCCTTTTTTTTTTTTTTTTTTGACAGCACTGGCATGATCTACATGCCCTGGGTTCCCACTGGACATACAGTCAAAAGGAATACTATGTTGAGGTTTTAAGGGAGTTCAGGAAGAGATTCCCTCAGAAGAGGCCAACACTCTTCAAATGGGGCCAGTGGCATTTCCACCAGGACAATGCACCTGTCCACAGCTCCATCCTTGTCACAGACTATTTGAACAAGATGGGCATCAAGACAGTTTGTCACCCTCCCTATAATCCAGAATGCGATCCTTGTGACTTTTTGTTATTCCCTAAGCTAAGAGGCTGTCGTTATGAAACAATTGAGGAGATGAAAGAGGTTGTGACGAAGGTCATTGACACGCTCACACAAGCGGACTTCCATAGGGCCTTGGAGAAGATGTTGGAACTGTATAACAAGTGCATTGCAGCTGGAGGAGATTACTTCGAAGGGGACTAGAGTTAATTTGGGGACTATCAATAAAAGTGCACATACGAAAAAAGCATGGAAACTTATTGTGCTCCTTGTATATTAGATGTATATATTTAATTCAGGGAATTTAGACTGCGACCCGTGGGTTTCATGGAGTTTTTTTACAAAACAACAATCATCAGGCAGATAAGAATATGAAATGAATCAAAATCATACAAAATTCCAACGATTTTCGATTCATTTCATTCTCTTAACAACCCGATGATTGATGTTTTGAAAGAACTCCATGAAACCTAGGGACCGCAGACTAAATTCTAGTAATTTATTATATATATATATATATATATATATATATATATATATATATATATAGTTATCATAGTTGTATCATATAATAGCTCTATCTTAGATATTGAGCACACTCCATATTATATTGCACTTGGTTTGACACAAACCAACAAAGTGATTTCATGACAACCCACACTGTTATGATATATATATATATATATATATATATATATATATATATATGTATATATATATATATATATATATATATATATATATATATCTGCGGACTAGTCTATCAAAGTAACCCAAATCGTTGTACCCGACTGACTCGCCAAGCCCAAATATCAAGACTATGGAAAACTTTTGGGACTTGATCGATTTCAAATCATAGAAAGGCAAAATTATATATAAAGGAACATTATGGGAGCAATGGAAATCACTGAGGACAGTATTGGAAAATAAACATTGTTAAAATATATTCAAACTATACCCTAAAAACTCAGACAGATACAAAATGAAAATGTTTGTCACATTAGCTATTAAACGATTTCCTATATTTTCACCCTTCCCCTCCCATCACCCACCCATTGTTCGATGAATTTCACTTTGTTTTACTGATTGAAAAAAAAATCTTTTTTGTTTGTTTTATTTTTATTCCTGATGTATTAATTCTTAAAATCAAAACATAAGTGTAAAATGTGTTCGTTCAAATACTTATGGACAGTACAGTACACACATTAATATACATACTTGACAAATTGTGAGCCCATTTGGTTCCAGTTGATGATATCTCTGCTTTTATTTACGAAGGTGTGATGGGTTAGAATTAATCTTTCCAAGCTATAACCGTTATATCGAAAATTTTGTTGGTTTCAAAAATAACATTCAACGTTAATGAAGACTCTAATTAATTAATACTCAGTTGCAAATTGAAGAGAGAATTTGCTATTTTGATTATTTTATGGGAGCCAGTGGGGGAGGGGCTTGTCTAGGTTTGATCATTTCAATTGTATTGATCTACTACAAAAAGTTTCAGTATGTTTTACTAGTTTCATTGTTACATTCGTATATATATATATATATATATATATATATATATATATATATATACATACACATATGCATATGTATATATATATACATACATATATATATATATACATATACATACATTTATATATACGTATAAATGTATGTATATGTATAGGTATATATATATATATATTTATTTATTTACGTATATATATATATATATATATATATATATATATATATATATATACAAATATATATACATACACATATGCATATGTATATATATATATACATACATATATATATATATATACATACACATATGCGTATGTATATATATACATACACACATATATATATATATACATATACATACATTTATATATACGTATAAATGTATGTATATGTATATGTATATGTATCTATATATATATATTTATTTATTTACGTATATATATATATATATATATATACATATATATATATATATATATATATATATACATATATATATATATATATATATATATATATATATATATATATATATATATATATAAACATCCATACATATGCTATTCTGTTCCTATCTAACTAACTAGATAATAAGAAATTTTTAAATTGTACTCCATGATAAATGTTTTTCGCTTATTAAAGTATATCATTTTTTTTTAATCTGATGAGCATTGCTAAAAGAAATTAATTTATTATGGAATACAGTTTCTCAATTTCTTGTTTTTTAAATTTAGATATATATATATATATATATATATATATATATATATATATATATATATATAGAGAGAGAGAGAGAGAGAGAGAGAGACAGAGAGTGTGGGGGGAGTTAGAAAGAGAAGCAAATTGACTAAGAAGAGCCTGAGATAGATAGATAGATAGATAGATAGATAGATAGATTGATAGATAAGAACAGAATGGCATTGCTAGATGGATAGATAGACAAGAGACATACGTACATACATACATACATATATAAAACTCGCTGCATACGTACGTACATGCTGAGATAGATAGATAGATAGATAGATAGATAGATAGATAGATAGATAGATAGATAGATAGATAGATCTGAACAGACTGATAGATAGATAGATAGATAGATAGATAGATAGATAGATAGATAGATCTGAACAGACTGATAGATAGATAGATAGATAGATAGATAGATAGATAGATAGATAGATAGATAGATAGATAGATCTGAACGGACTGATAGATAGATAGAAACATTCTAGGATACATAAAAATCAGTGAATTAGTAATATGATAGCTATCAAGTGTGGGTCACGGAAAATCTAAAATAACGAAGAATAATGAACTACTGATCTGTAATGAATATATATATATATATATATATATATATATATATATATATATATATATATAATGTAGTGGTAACGGTTCATATACGTTGATTTAATGAATAATGAAAGGAAGCATCTACATTGGAGATTTTATTTGATGTACACAAAGTAAACTGATCTTAAAATCTCGCAGAATATTAATCACTAACGTGTTTGTGATGTTAATAGTTAAGATAGGATGGTGAAAGATATTTTTCTCCGTTGATAAAAAATGTGATTCTCTTTGAGATTGAAGCAGTCGAATCTGTGTTAGCACATTCCTTGGGAAATAGACGGTGTGCAATTTAAGGATTGATGTAAGTGACGAACAGAGAACTGGCTTATTTCAAAAGAAAATCTGACTCTAAGAATACACACACACACTCACACACACACACTCACACACACATATATATATGTGTGTGTGTGTGTTGTTAAAGATATAAATCAACTGCTTTATGTACACATTCTAACGAATATTGATTTGACCCCGCCGTCTTCAAATGATTTATTATACACCTTCTTTCATCCAATCACACACCTACATAACCACTGCGCATACACAGAAATATATATATATATATATATATATATATATATATAAAGTAAATTTGATTGTCTCTTTTAATCGGTCATAGTTCTTAAACAGGACCAATTTAAATATACGATATAAAAATAGTCATTATGTCAAATGCCACCTATGATTCTAAGTTTCAGATACCATTAACTTTTTTGTTTATATATATATATATATATATATATATATATATATATATAAATTTGTTGTTGGTTCAACAAGGGAAACGAAAATATATTATAAAAGGAATACGTTCGGATATGAAAATGAATTTGGTATTTTAGGGTTTTTTTTTTCATATATTTGTACTCTGCACGTGTTTCTGACTCCTTGGTCTTCCTCAGGAGACTAATAATTGTTAATTTCATCCATGCTGCTTGCTTTTAAAGAAGATTGTTTTGATAAAACTGTGATTCTATTTTATTTCAATTTTTTTTCATTATGTATATATTTACAAGTATCTACTTTGTGTATGTACGTGTTTGTGTTAGCGTGTGTGAATTTGAATACATGCACGAATATCTGATTGTTGCTTTTTGAAATCCCTCTCTTCCATCTTAGATGAATGTGTGTTGGAACGTAAAATAAAAGTAAAGTTAAAGACCGTAGTCAAGGGTGACACGAGGTTTCCCTTTTCAAGTGCTACTATACAGAGGTGTAAGGAAGAACGCTACTCCTTTCCCTTGATTGCTCCAATGAACCCTTGATAGTACCTTGTAATGCTGAGTGTTAAGCAATGGAGATATCAAGTACCATTTTTCGAATCTTTGAATCCCGGTCTCCTAGTAAAGTTGGTAACCTTATTCGCAGGCCACCTGAAGGGTCCCATTTCGATAGCTACTACACCGAGGTGTAGAGAAGGGCACTACTCATTTCCCTGGATTGTTCCAATTTACTCTTGATCCGTACCTTATAATGCTGAGTGTACCATTTTTCGAATCTTTGGTATGACTCGACCCAGAGGCGGAGACGGGACTAGTGTTACTCGTGCCCGGCACGACCAATAACTCAGTCAATGTTATTCAAAATGGATTAAAAATCATCCATTAATTTCAAGCAAACATACTTAGTCTGATCTCAATTAAATTACGTATCTATTCAAGTTTCGATAACTAAGTAGCCAAAAGTTCATAAATATATCTGGCAATAATACAACGATGCTGTTTTGAACGGATGGTCTTTGTCCGGCCGCCGTCAGATCCATTGAACATCCCATAAAATCGGCTATAATGTTGAACAGGCGTAATCCGTGCCAGGCACTAGACCCTTATAATAACAGTAATGTTAGAAAAATCCGCTTTTGGCTGTAGCCAATAGCATGAGCAACTCAAAACACTGTGCTCAAAAATATTAGCAGAATGTGACTGCTGACAGCTGTCTTGGGAAGAGGGAGAGGGACCAAGAGAGAGAGAGAGAGGGGATAGCAGATTATAGCCGTCGCCGACGTCATCATCATCGCTATGGTAAATGTTGGTTAAACGGCGTGTTTTAATTCGTTTTTTCACTAACAGATGTCTATTTCTTTAATGAATGTTGCATATATTACATTCTGTAAGTAAAATTTATTTATTTGAATACATTTTCAACAATTAATCTTTATTTTAAGCGAAATTGAAACTACTAGCTGTGTCTGTGTATATTATCATCAGTTTCTTTATTCTAATAAACATATTTTTCTCGTCATAGTAATGAACATCTTCTCTTTTCTTCTATACTTTTCAAAGGAAAAAAAATTATCTTATCTACTGTATTAACAAGACTACAAATTATATAGTATTTTGATTGTTTACAAAAAAAACACCATGCAAGGTACGTTTGTCAATCTGTGCTATACAATGGAGAATCACGCAATAGCAACTATGATGACTTACTTTGGGTCCACGGACCATGGGTTGGGAACTGAAGTTGACAGAGGGCGGGGGGGCACGAGTAGCAAATATAGGCTAGAGTCGCCACTAACTCGACCTGAGATTGAATCCCGGTCTCCTGGGCCATTGTCGAACACTCAACCCTATGGGCCAATGTGATGCCCTTACGCACTTCTTAAAGGGACGGGTGGCAGAAAGCCACACGAGGCAGAACTATAACAGGTCTGTGGTGTTGGAACGTAATAATAGGTATTTACTGTAGATTCGGGTATTGATTTTCTTTCCATTTTCGTCCTCTCTGAGTTGAATGCGCAACTGTCCGTGTCCATATTCTTGCATTTGTGAGTGCGTGCGTTAAGTTCGGTATTGTTTGTGTGTGTGAGGGTGTATGTATAACTGTGTGTGTGTGATAAAGAGAGAGAGACTATAAAAGAAAGAGAGAGTGTGCGAAATTCGGTTCTGTTTAACATAGGTTTAAATTTATCAATTAAATTTTCATCAGTCTCGTATATTGGCATAATTTAAGATTTCCATTGTTGCATTCATGAAGGTGTTTTGGTACATGAAGTTCTTAATTTTCGGATAATTTAATGTCGCTTTTATGCAATGAGACTCTATTGTTCGGAACCTGAACCGATCCTATGTATACTTTTTTATAGTTTTATCATTCGATTATGGAGACTAGGCATTTTGAATTGAAGGCTGTGTAAATATTGTTCTTGGTCTTTCGAAGGTATAGGATTTTCCTTCTATGGTTATATTGCATGCTCCATATCTTTTGTGGGGAACTCCATGCGTTGTGTGTTCCCAAAATTTAGATTTGGTTAGTGAGTGGTTTAAGTTTTTGGGTTGTGGTTTGCTTAAATGTTTTTGTTGAGTCATGTATGCTTTTAATTTTTTTTATTGTTTCGTATTAGTAGAACAAATTCTTAAAAAGTACTACAAACACTAATAAAACATAGTAATGAAGAATCCTTATAATTTAACTACAAAGACATCCTAGAAAATTTCACAGACATAAAAAAGAATCTCGATCAACTTAAAAACAATGATAGATTTAACAACAAATCCAGGAATTAAAAAG
>CAUZXS010000433.1:15000-45000 GCA_963585895.1 Sepioteuthis lessoniana
TCTTACCTCTCTGCAGCCCCAGCCAACTGGGCCTTGAAACTAATTGAGAATAATCAAACAATAAATATGAGTATTTGTGTCAGCAACTGCATAGAAAAACTCCATCAAAACTGGTTTGAGTGGAGGGAATGCTTTAAAATTTCTAAACCTCATGCAAAAAATGATGTCTTCTATATTCAATTTTGTTGTATCGTGGTAAGGAAAAGATACACAGTGAAATAGAGTTAATTATTCATTAACTCAGGTAGTAAAATCCGACTAGTATTATAATCTCGCACTGTTGGTGTTACATCCGAACTTGGTCTTACTACTGACCGACGTCCTTCAGGACTGTCGCATTCTCTGCTTCTCTTTCTGCGCCTCTTTCTGTTTCTGTGAGCTTCAGAAACACGGCGTCCTTTAAACTTACGCGATACCAGAAGTCACGTGGTACGAGCCACAATGCAACAAATTCCAAACCTTGTATAACAATCGTGTTGTATAGTGGCTCGTACCACGTGAGTTCGGGTATCTTGGAGGTATAAAAGACGTTGTGTTTCTTAAGCACGTCGGTAATGAAAGATCTCCGTCAGTAGTAGGACCAACTTCGGACGTAACACCAACAGTGCGAGATTTATTATATTTGTTGGACTGTACCACTAGAATTAATAAATAAGAAGCTCTTTATTTCACTGTGGAGCTCTTCCTTACCACGATACAGCACATCGTCACATGATGAAATTACACAAATGTCAGTGATGAAATGGGGGTCATCACCTTTTATGATGAGCTATCTTCTCTTGTCTGACACTTTCCCAAACACAACGTTTTCATCATCGGTGGAAACATGAATGCTATTACATACAAAGAAGAAAATGATAAATTCTGTGTACACAACTGTGCAAACAGTAATGGTAAACATCGAGCAGACTTGTCTCTCGAAAACAGTCTTGTATGTGTAAACACTAAATTTCAGGAAAGGAAGAAACAAATATGGATTTACATCTACCTAAATAACCCCAAAGCACGACTAGATTTTATATTTATAAACGAGAAGTGGAAAAACAGCCACACACACAGACACAAACACACAGACATATATATATATATATATATATATATATATATATAGCCGATAGGGTATAAAAATATAAACAAATGGCTGCTGCTGTTGCTAGATAATACCTTAAAGATTCCCTTACCCAACGTGGTACGCTTGTTGCCCGAGCGGTCTGAGACTTATTCTAACGTAAAGTTGGATGGGTTTCGATCCCGGCTTCGAGCGTCCTACGTGTCAAGCCCTACTGAAGAGCTATGAAAGAACGAAACAGTCTGTCTGTGGGCGACAATATATATATATATATATATATATATATATATATACTGAGTGCGGAAGCAAAATTAGGTATATTCTTAAATGAACAATACAAGATGAACTTAAATTTTAAAAATGAACCACAGAATAAGAAGATAGTAAAAAAAAAGTTAATTTATTCAATATAGTCGTCTAGTTTGTCAATTATTGTATTAACATGCCTATGAAACGATTTGTATGCCTTCAAAATAAACTATTTAGACATTTTTTTCAAGCCCTTCTCAAGATGCATACGTGATCTTATTTTATTGGCAGTTTGATTAATTTCTTATCACTTATCACAGTTTGATTAATTTCTTATCACTTATCAGATGTAAAAAGGCAACGTAAGTAAAGTAAAGTTGTCTCCCTTTAGTCGAGGGTGAACCAAAGGCTCCCTCTTCAATAGCTACTGCATCAATGTGTAGTGGAGGGCGCTACTCATTTCTCTGGATTGCTCCACTTTACCCTTGATCCTTAACTTATAATGCTGAGTGTTAAGCAAGGTAGCATCAAGTACCATTTTTTAAATCTTTGCTATGACTCGACCTGGGATTGAAACCAGGTCTCTCGGGCCATTGGCGAACACTACGACATGAAAATAAGCACTTGTCGCGTTAATTAGCTTCCGATTGAAAAAAGAAGGCAACTGTGAGTTTAAATAAATGACATAAATTAATATTCAATTTTGGGAGCGTCTACAGAGAAAATTATCGCCTACGCTTTCATGTGATAGTGTTTTCAGTCGGCAATTAAAACCAGGAGAAAAAAGATCTATATCAGCGCCTAAGATTAATACCGAATTCGTGAAACTGTCAGTAACGCAAGAAAATTTCACTAACAAGTTTTTATCATTTAGTGTAATGAGAGAGTAAGTATTCATTGTCGTCAGGATTAAAACTGCTACCGGCAGATGATTTAACTCTGATGTTCTTTAACCAAATCCAAATATCCGTTGTACCATTTATCCTTCTGGAGAATTGAGAGTGGATTTTTGGGACGTATGAACCTGGTGTCATTATCAGCCAATGAAATACTACTTATTACTAGTACGTACGATTTTTCGGCCCCTTGGCCCAGGTCGAATCATACCAAAGACTAAAAAAATGGTACTTAATATCTCCTTGCTTAACACTCAACATTATAAGGTACGTATCAAGGGTAAAATGGAGCAATACAAGGAAAGGAGTAGCGCCCTTCCCTACATCTCGGTGTAGTAGCTTTTGAAAAAGGAAGCCTTTGGGTCACCCTCCACTACTTTTACTACGATTTTTTACCTTAGCTCAAATTGTATTTTTTTTTTATCTAGCCTTTTATTAGACTCACACATTAGCCTTAATTTAGCTTAACACTTGTACCCGATTAGATTTAAACCAATCTACCGACGTGGATTAAATAAAAGGTTCGATTCAAAGTTCCGTGTAGGCACCGGAGAAGAAACAACCGAAGAAAGCCGAAGGATGTATCGATCGAAAACGTTATGAATATATAAAGATGAAGATGAAACGTTAAAAATCATCAAGCTTCATTCTAGAAATTCAAACAAACGATAGGCTACCGATTTTAGATGTTTTTTGTAGAAACGAATCTGTGAATAAAATAGAAAATACAATTTTTTCAAAGTACAGATGTTTGGTGTTGGTTTGGTTTTATGGCATATCAACCTTTGTAGGTAATATAACGCCAAATCAATTTTTATGTAAATAATCAGTTCTATTGAAAACAATGCAGTTTAACATGAGTACAGAGTTTGTCAAAAAAATTTCTATTTCAAACTATTCAGTTTATTCAAGCAGATATATATAACAATTCAGTTTAGTGTAAGTACAGTTTCAATGTCAAAAACAGTTCAATTTCAAATAATTCAGTTTAGCATAAGCTCGCAGTTTAAATGTAAGTACAGTTTAATTGTAAAAAAAATATTTCTATTTCAAGCTATTCAATTTAGTCAAGCAGTTTTAATTCAGCTAATTTAGTTTAGTATAAGTACAGATTTTGTTTACAAACAGTTAAATATCAAAACCGTTCTATATTAAACAATTCAGTTTAGAGTAAATACAGTTTTAATGTCAAAAAACAGTTCTATTTCAAATAATTCAGTTTAGCATAAGCACGCAGTTTAAATGTAAGTACGGTTTAATTGTCAAAAACATTTCTATTTCAAACTATTCAGTTTAATCAAACAATTCAGTTTAGCATAAGTATGCCGTTAGTTCTATTTACTCCATTGATAGGAACTTATCAGGTGCTACCAAGCCGGGGCTGAGTGGACCTGGTGTTGTATATTGACCTTCGACCAGGCCAAACATGCCTTTCCAAAGAGCGGAAGTTGCATATTCCATTGGCGTAGGCGGGCTTGGCTGACAATATGGGACAAGATAAAATCCCACGGTACAGTCAGACTGATGCACGGGGGGGGTTTTGGTGGGGGGGGGGGGGGGGGGGGGGGGGGGGGGGGGGGGGGGGGGGGGGGGGTTAGGTGACAATCAAACATGCCATTTCAAGGACAGCGGAAGTGGCACATCCCGATGGCCAGCTATGGGGAGATATTGAGTAGGCTATTGAACTATTATATAACTCAGTGTAGACAGGAAATCAATTAGTTTTGGAGACCAGAAGTTGGAGACAAGATGTGGTAGAGAAAGCCAACACTCAGCAGAAAGCTGGGCCTCCAGGCCTCCGGTTGAGCAGCGCTGAAGAGCGGGAAAGAAACGCTGATGGCCATAAAAGTGGGGGTCAATATGTTGCAGTTCTGTTCAGTCTCCAACTCCCTCTCACACGCAACCTTTCAAATAAACTTATGATTCTACATGTATATGTGTATATATGCATATTATGTGGTTTTACAACACCTGGGAGCAATGGCAATGAAAGGGTGCTCCGTATTCCCCAAAGCCCCAGCATCACTAAGACCTCACCATCAGACTGTTTAGTGTCATATATCAGGACACTCATTGGTAGGGGGGTCTTACCCCTCTGCAGAGGTGCTGTCAGTGTATTCTACAGCCCCTGCCAACTAGGCAAAGTACAGATGTACTTTGCTCTGTTCATTCCCCATGAGAAGGACAAAGTTCTTATTTTGTTTGATTTGTTTTTATTTTTTCGTGGTAAGGTCATTTTTTGCTTCTGGTTTTAGAATTGATAGTTGGCAACTGAGACTTCACCCTGGTTTCAAAAACTGTTGTTGTTTAGAAACACTCTATCTGAACGTGATTATCTTTAAGTTTGAGATTAACACTTTGTAGGTGGCGGGACACAGCTGTCAAAAAACAAGAACAGTCGAGAGGATTTAGATAATTTGGTTGCTGGGTTGAATATATTTGTCAATAAAGTTCAATGCGACTTAAGAGGTCTCCATGATACTTTGATAAATGATTCTAAAAAGTTGCACTCTAACATAATACTTTTGCGGAAATCATAAAATTTCGGCGTAATAATGATTTGGTTGGGTTTTATGTCATATCAACCGTTGTAGGTTATTTAATGCCAAATACTCTTTATCCATATATATTAAATATATAGGATTTGATTTGGTTGGGTTTTATGATATATCAACCGTTGTAGGTTATTTAATGCCAAATCCTCTTTATAGATATATGTATTAGATATATAGGATTTGATTGGGTTGGTTTTTATGGCATATCAACCATTATTGGTTATTTAATGCCAAATCCTCTTTATACTTATATATTAAATATATAGGATTTTGGTTGGGTAGGGTTTTATGGCATATCAACCATTATTGGTTATTTAAAGCTCGATCCTTTTTATACATATATATATTAAATATATATGATTTGGTCCAGCTGTATTCTATGGCAGATCACCCATTGTAGGTTATTTAATGCCAAATCCTCTTTATACATATTGAATATATATTTGTAAACACATTTTAAAAGAGTATAAGCTTATTCTTTTACACACAGTTAATGATTCTAAATATTGCTATTTATCACTAAAAATTCAATTAGACATTAGTCATTTGTTTACACACAGTTAAATGTAAAAACAGTTCTATTTCTTACACTTCAATTTAACATAAGTCATCTGTTTCCACACAGGTAAATGTCAAAGATTCTATTTTAAACAATTTAGTTTAGCATTAGTACACATTTAAAAATGATCAAGCAGTTTTATTTGACCCAAAGATAGGACTATCAGATGCTGCCACTCTAGAACTGAGGACCCGGAAGTGATTGCAATCATGGAGTACTCAGATCCCCAAAGGTCCAGCACTACTGGAGCTTCACCATCATTATTTAGCGTCATATTTTGGACATTAGTCGGGGGACAGTCTTACATCTCTGTAGAGAAGCCGTCGGTGTATTCTACAGCCCAAGCCGACTGATCTGAAAAAAAAAGATACGAAAAATTATTTTGTAACTTTTTAAAATACATTTATTCATCTAGCATAAACAATATGCGAGACATGACGGGGATTTTAACGAAAGCAAGAATAAAAAGAAAGAAGATTAAATTCGTTGACATTTAGGGTATATCAACCGTTGATAATCATTCAATACTAAAACCTGTTTATATATATATATATATATATATATATATATATATATTGTTATCAACAGACAGACTGTTTCGTTGTATCGCAACTCTTCAGTGTGGCTTGACACGTAGGACGCTTGAAGTAGGAATTGAAACCCGCCAAACTTTACGTTAAACTTAGTATCACACCGCCCGGCAAACAACTGTACTATGTCAGCTAGGGTATTTTAAGGTATTAAGAAGCAGCGTTCGTTTGTTTACATTTTATACCTTACCGGATACCAGAGTGCTCAATTCGTTCGAAGAGCTTTGCATTATATATATATATATATATATATATATAAGTTGTAAGGGGTTTGCTTATTGGTAACTTTATTTTTAAACCATTTGTTAGGGCTCATTCGTTAAATTAAAGTGATTTAAAGCAAAATCCTCTTGAGGTTTCACATTCAATACTGACTACAAGTAAATAAAAAGGAATTTTTATGATTACTTTAAATTTTAATAAATACAATATGTTGATCGGTGTTTTATTTAATTATTTACACATTTGCCCTGAGCACTACACATATCAGCTCCATATACTCCCAATATTAGCTCAATAAAACTTCTATGAGTCTATTATATTCCTTATATTAGCTCAGTACTCCTAATATTGGCTTATAGTATTCTCTATATCGAATTATTATACACCCTATAACAGGCCAATATCCATATATAATCTTTTTATACTCCCTCAATCAGTTCATTATACTCCCTATGCCAGCTTATTATACTCCTAGTGGCAGCTTTCTATACTCTCTATGTCACTTCAGTATAATCCCTATACCTGCTTATTATACTCATTTTATCATCTCATTATTAGCAACCGGCTCAATTGTCTCGTGGATAGAATGTTCACCAATGGTCCAGGAGTCCTGGGTTCAATCCCAGATCCCAAAGACTTTATATGGTACTTGATACCTACCTTGCTTAACACCCAGCAATATAAGTAATTTACGAAGCTCTTTGCTTCGATGTGGCGCAAGGCCAAATGAATGGGGCGCCCAATGAGACTCGAACTCACTTGTGTAGGTTTGCTAGTCTAGCTTGCTAACCGTTACACCACCAGAGGTGCCCTAACACACAGCAATATAAGGAACGAATCAAGGGTAAAGTGTTTTATGCAATCATTTAAGCGTTTTTCCTGTGCACTACACATATCAACTCCATATACTCCCTATGTTAGCTCGATACAACTTATGTCAGCATATTTTATTACTTATATTAGCTCAGTACTCCTAATATTAGCTTATTGTATTCTCTATATCCGATTATTATACTCCCTGTAACAGGCCAATACACATATATAATCCTTTTATACTCCCTGTACCAACACATTATACTCCCTATATCACCTCAATGCTCCCTATATCCTATATGTATTAACCCACCCCCCACAAAGTAGGTAAACCTTGGTAGTAAGACTCCTTGTGACCCAGCATTCAATAAACAAGTATCCAACTAACAAAAATGCCAGGTGGGCCTGCCCAGAGGCAAGGGACTTGTCTGCTGCGTCTAGTGTGGAAGATTTTATTAGCTATTCCTACAGTATTTACAAAGTTTTGGTTCGTTTATTGTCATTGGTTGGAATATGAGATTTTTAGAATCAGGAAATTTAAAACTACGTCCACGTGGATTAGATTATCTCGTCAAAAATTGGTGCTTCTTTCTGAATGCAATTACTGTTCTATTTTTACATTTTATGCAAGATTTATTCATTTATTTATTTATTTATTTATTTATCTATTCTTAAGGGGCCAAAACATTTATTTTACATAACAAAAAATACTTAGCAGTCATTCAGTATATATATATATATATATATATTGTCATCCACAGACAGACTGTTTCGTTGTATCACAACTCATCATTGTGGCTAGACACGAAGGACGCTTCAAGTTGGGATTGAAACCCGCTCAACTCAGCCATCAATCTACATATGTCAGCTTGGGAATTATAAGGCATTATGCAATAGCTTTTGCTTGCTTACATTTTGCCTTAACGGATACCAGAGTGCTCAATTCATATGAAGAGCATTGCATTATCGGAGTGGCAGCCGTAAATTCCTTCGCCAGAGTAATCCACACATAGACTGTTGCGTTGTATCACAACTCTTCAGTGTCACAAGATTCGCTATCCACATAATATATATATATATATACTCACACACACACATACGTAAATGTGTGTATATATATATATATATATATCATAAGTATGTGTAACATGTGTTTATAACATATATCTATATATGGAGAGAGTCCCCCGTGACGTAGTGGTTAAAGTGCTGAACTGTGACATCGTAGTAAGCGAGTTCAAACCCCAATAACGGTATTACGTTTCCTAATGATATCAGTGTCTGTCTTCATCCAAATCTAACAAAATAAGACTCCACGACATTCAACTACCAAAAAATAAAATATAAAACTTTCTGTTTGAAACAAGTTTAAAATCTCGTTTCGTTCAAACTCCAGTCGTGCTATTACGTTCACTTTTGGACTAATGCCCATGGGAAATGTATGAACCCTCTAATACCTCGCCATGGGTTAAGTAATACCACTTCTCTTCTTCTACAAGGATGGTTTCGGCATTAAGTTTATTACAAGAGTTGGTATACCATTAAACAATGAAACTACACACACACACACATATATATATATATATATATGTATATTGAATTACCATAACTAGATTATTCGGCAAATACCTACATGCGACATACGGTACACTTAACAGCTGTTCCGACCTTATTAGGTCTCATCATCAGTGTATTCCGAGATCTCCACCACTGGAGATCGAACCAACAACCACAGAAGCCGAAACTCTACCACTGTGCCACCGGTCCATATCACACATAAGCGATCCCAAATTAACTAGTCATGGTGAAAATGCGCGACCACTTAACCTAATGTGACTTGAAGGTACGTGTTCCGTGCATAGAACATGGTCACCTCCAGGGCGACGTCTTCCCAAGTCGGTGTTATGAATCCACATAACATAACTTCATGGGCTGGAAATGAAATTATATTTTTATGCATTGCTGATGAGACCTAATAAGTTCGAAACAGCTGTTCAGTGTTCCATATGTCACATGTAGGTGTTTGTCGAATTTTCTAGTCATGTTAATTCAATAAAAAGGTAACATCAATTACTCTATTCAAATATATATGTATATAACACACACACACACACACACACACACACGCATATATATATATATACATATATATATATATATATATATATATATATATATATATATATATATCAGGGGCGGAGATGGGACTAGTGCTACTCGTGCCCGGCACGACCAATAACTCGGTCAATGTTATTCAAAATGGATTAAAAATCATCCATTAATGTCAAGCAAACATACTTAGTCTGATCTCAATTAAATTACGTATCTATTCAAGTTTCGATAACTAAGTAGCCAAAAGTTCATAAATATATCTGGCAATAATACAACGATGCTGTTTTGAACGGATGGTCTTTGTCCGGCCACCCTCCGATCCATTGAACATCCCTTAAAATCGGCTATAATGTTGAACACGCGTAATCCGTGCCAAGCACTAGACCCTTATAATAACAGTAATGTTAGCGAAATCTCGCTTTTGGCTGTAGCCAATAGAAAAAGTCAGAATACCGTGCTCAAAAAAATTAGCACAATGTGACTGCTGACAACTATCTTGGGAAGAGGGAGAGGGACCGTGTCTGTGTATATTGTCATCAATTACTTTATTCTAATAAACATATTTTTCTCGTCATAGTAATGAACATCTTCTCTTTTCTTCTATACATTTGAAAGGAAAAAAAAATTATCTTATCTACTGTTTTAACAAGACTACAAATTATATAGTATCTTGATTGTTTACAAAAAAACCACCATGCAAAGTACGTTAGTCAATCTGTGCTATACAATGGAGAATCACGCAATAGCAACTATGATGACTTACTTTGGGTCCACGGACCCCGGGTTGGGAACTGAAGTTGACAGAGGGCGGGGGGCACGAGTAGCAAAAATAGGCTAGAGTCGCCACTGATATATATATATATATATATATATATATAAGATATGTATCATTATTATCATAAAATTGAGCTGCAAGCCGGGAATTCATTGATCCTATTTGGCCATCGCTCCTGGCAAGTCCTCTTGACTGCGTCTAGTGTCCGCAAATATGAGTCGGGTTCCATAAGAGAACCGCGCTGACGAATATGTCCTTAATTTCCCCAGCTGTGCTCAGCATATCTTGCTTGTCTTACTTGAATTTTTTTGTGAGATGGAAGTTAGTCAGGTGCTTGTTTAAAACATCTCATAATATTCGGTCATAGTTCCAGTCTAGCTTTTTCTCCATGAGTTTAGTTAGAATTCAAGTGGTGTCACCATACAATCGTACTGATGTAGTCCCAGCTTGGAAGAAATACCGTTTTATTTTATCAGAGGAATTTCATTTCCATATGATCGATGAATTGTCCATAGCAACCCACGCCTTCTCTATACAGATGTTAACATTTCTTTCAGTAGATGAGATATTGCTGTCGAGGTATGTGAACTGGTCCACTAAATCCAGAAGCTTGCCGCTTAAAGTGGAGACGACCTCTGTTTCATTTGTGTTCAAGTAAACACTAATCGTTTTCATTGTCTCTCTCTGCCTCTGTCTCTCTCTGTCTCTCTCTCTCTCACACACACACACACACACACACACATATATATATATATATATATAAATATATATTATGCGTACATGCAAACTTATGTAGGTATATTTTTGTAACTTGTTTCATGATATATCAACCATCGTGGGTTATTTAATACCAAACCATCCTTACAGAGGAACTGAAGTGGTAATAATTAGCATTTAAAATGACAGATAAAGGGCTTCATAACATTCAGAAGGGCATTAGTCCAAAGTAATCGCAATAGCAGAACTGGAGTTCAAACAAAAACAATTTTTAAACCTGTTTTAAATAGAAAGTTTTTGTGGGGTATCAAATGTCATTTTGTACAATTTTGTTATAGTTGGTTGGTTGGTTGGTTGGTTTTAGGGCGTATCAACCATCTTCTGGCCATTTAAAGCTGATTTATGTCATTCAGATAATTGTTTCAAACAATTCAGTTTAGTATAAGTACAGTTTTTTTGTTTACTTTTAGCAATGCGGAGTACCTATTCATCGCCATTGCTCCAAGGTCCACTCTAACCCGGAGAGGTAGCACTTGATAGGCTTCTTACTATGGGTCAAAAAGAACTAAACTGTGTAATTACGCTAAGCTAATTGGTTTGAAATACAACTGTTTTTACGTTTAATTGTGTCCATCTGTAGGGAAGACACCCCAACAATTGTTGTTGGGGTGTCTTCCCTACAGATGGACACGCCGTCGTGTGACATATACCGGCTAAGCTCGCGTCTGAGCAGTCTCGGCGAGCCGTCACCAAGAACGGTAATATTTATAATTGTGTTAGGCTGAGGAGGGGTTTCTCCCTGCTGTCGTTTATGTAAGTACTATATTCTTTCAATATATTTCTTATCACTCATTTCTGAGTCGTGTTATCAATTGAACCTCCCCTTGACCATAACACAATTAAATGTCACAACAATTTTATTTCAAATTACTCAGTTTAACACAGCTTAAACACAATTAAACGTAAAAACAGTTGTATTTCAAATAATTTAGCTTAGCGTAATTACACAGTTTAGTTCGATTTGACCTATTGTAAGGACCCTATCAATTGCTACCTCTCCGGGCCAGAGTGAACATTGGAGCGATGGTGATGAATAGGGACTCCGCATTGCTTAAAGTTCCAGCATAACTGAAGCCTCACTATCAGATTATTTAATGTCATATACAGGACACTCGATGGGGAGTCTTAACACGCTGTAGAGATGCAACCAGTGTATTGTTTAGCCCTAGCTGACTGGGCTATGTAAGTTTGGATCAAGAAAGACGTTGACGTCATTAGAATACATAATTATAAAGACTCTGGTTGCACCATGTTTAATTTAATTTCAGAAATTTATATTTATAGTTATATTTTGGCGCGCTAAACTCTCGTTTTATCTTGACATAAAATTCATTTCGTTTTCTTTTTTAAATTCTGCTAGAATCTTAATTATCGTGTCTAATCGACTGCACCTGGGCATATTTATTGCTTTCCTTTAGCAATAGAGACCTTGAAAATTCTAACTTTCTACTTCTATTTTCAGGCGTTCCCTTCTATGTTTAATTTGATTTTTAGTTTCCAATTCAACTGATTTTGGTAATATTAACACGGGATTTTGGCAATATACGATATCAAATATCTATTTGACGTCAAGGCTTTATGATTGTAAAATTTGTTGTCATAGCTGCCTCGATCTAATATTCCTGTTGGGATATTGATATTGACATTCACTTAATTTGCGGTAATGTTTATCTAGCTGGTAAAAAAAAAGCGTTTTCATAAAGCAAGCTTAGAAAAAATCGTTTTCTGTTCCACTCTGACTTTTCTTACTCTCAACTATCATTTCCTGGCAATTATTTTATTAAATATTGGTTGTAAGATGTATTAAATAATATTATCTGGTTAAATAAATAAATAGATAGATAGATAGATAGATAGATTTTATAAAGTCTTGAAACAGTTTTTAAATACATTAACTAAAATGGCTGTCATGCTGAAACGCAGTAATTAAAATGTACATAAAAAACAAATCGACTTAAACTTTCCTTTTGTATTTACTAAATGATTCTATCACTTGTAAGGCTGAGTTCTGTAACACCACTTACTTCCCATCATCCAAATAAGACGAACAAGACACTTGGGACACTGGAAAACCAAGCGCGAAATCATCTGACGTTTTTCTATGGACCCCTACACACGTACGTGCCAGTGTAGGGTGAACAGCGAGAATTTACTTACATTCGCTGTGTCGACACAGGATGTAATTTGGAAGATCTGCCAAGAGTAATGGATGGTAGGGACGGATGGGGAGAGAGAGTCAGGGGAATGTTTGCTATCAACACAACTTAATGATGATGGTGATATATATATATATATATATATGGAAGATTTATTTGACCAATAGAGAGATCCCTATCAGGTACAACCACTCCGGATCAGAGTGGATATGGGGGTAATTGCAACAAAGCGGATCTCCACACTTTTCCAAGGTTCTTTTCAATATTCTGACTGATGTAATACCCACGCCTGTCACTTTCGAGAAATTTCTCCGGCGGCCGTTTTCCCACGCTGTGATGTTGCCGAGGTTGGTAGAAAAATGACAAAGTCTCCAGCTGGGTCCACAAAATAAATTGATAAAGAAAGGAGTGACACATTTAGATGGATTCACACAAGTTTCATTTTGTTCAACGTTGGGAATAGGCATGTGATACTGATGCTAACCTTAACTGACGACGGAAATTCACTGTAAACCCGACAGACTTGGAGGAAATGGACCTCTTCTTTCTGTGTATGAATAGCACACGATGTCACTAGTGGCACGCACCAGGCCGAACTGCCCAGGTTGCACGCTCCAAAGCGACTGTCCTGTAGCACACACCAAACTGACCGAAGTAATTTTGGTATGATATGAACTGTTTATGTTGGCAGCTGTAATTGGTCGAATCTTGGCATCGGTTGTGCTGAAACAACGGTTAGTGGATTCTGCCCTGGCTGCTTGCTGGTGGGAGAGGCGCTGGTAAAGGATGTGCTGCTACTAGTTAATCAAACTCCCTTGCTTCCAGGCACGAAGCCTGTCACTGACTAACTGACTGACTGCAATTTGTTAAAAAATCTCGAAACAACCTCAAATCTCCATCCCGGGATATTATATTTTAATGACACGACAGATCTAAAATTGGCCAGCCTTGTCCTCGTAGTGTAATGGTTAAAGCGATGGACTGTGGAATCGTAGTACGCGAGTTCGTACTCCAGTCGCGCTATTATGTTCACTTTCGGACAAATACCCTTGGGAAAGGTATGAACCCCCTTATCCTCCCAGCTATGGGTTAAATAGTACCACTACTGTTCTTCTAGGAGAATAGTTTTGGCATTAAATAACCTACAAAGGTTGATATGCTATTAAACAAAGAAACCAAATCAAACCTAAAATTAGGCCGTACTAAAAAAACACATGACGTTTTTTTGTGGCTTTTGACCCCATCTACGGCTCATCTAGGGTAATCTGATATCCAGTCAAATAATCACGCAAAGAAAATGAAACAAACTTGTTTCTTTCTGTTCTAGTTATCAATCCACACTACATCCAGTCATCGTATCACATCTATTGTAATAATGCTTTAGTCTGGTTGATCTCCACTTGTGCTTTGATTTCTAACTCTTACTTTCATGTATCCTAGTCTTTTAGTTCTCTAGTGAGGTCTTAGTACTTATCTCACTATTCGCTTTCTTTCATTTTTACTTTGTGATCCGCCAAAGTTCACTATTCGGCAGGTTCTCCTTTTTTTGTTGACTGTTACTAAGTGTGGTAGTCTGGCCGAGATAAGGTGATCTGTTTGTATCTCAAAATCGCGTGTAAGTCTGTATATCATTCTCCATGAGGGTTTCTGGTTTGTGCATAAACCATTTGTACGTATAGTCAAATTTCACCTATTATCATTATTATTAGTAGTAAACTCTTTGACACTGCAAGTTTTTTTCCCACCAGCTAACATTGGTGGGCTTTCACTGAAGTTTGAGTGAGAGCAAGTTACCACAGGTCTCCAGGACATTTCTCAGTATTCTAGCTGTTCTCAACACAACTGGAGTCTGAATGGTCTCGATTTTTCCTCCGCTTTCCAACTGTTCGGTTTCTCTTTTCTATCATTTGGGGACCATTTACCAACTCCCCCACTCGAGCAGGATACGTCACAAGGTAAATTTTTAAGCGGAGTTTATCAGGTTTGAATTCATAGTTTTCCTTCTCCTAGACTAGTTGCCATACAAAGGCTGAAGAACCCAGTCTGCCCTAGCTGGAGGAAGAATAATTGAATTCATACCTTTCCCAAGGGTATTAATGCTATGTGATTTGAACTCGTGTCGCCGTGTCCATTTCCTACGACCATAATCATTACACCACGGGCACCTCCGTTTCATATGCACCAACTACCCTGTCACCCGCATGTTCCACACTTTTTCAGTTCTCAGGTAAGGTCCAAGTATTTTTTTCTCTTTTCACTTTCTTTTATTTTCAATCTGTGGTCTGCTCCGATGTGAAAATCCACTAAACGATGTTCTTTTTATAGTTTTCTTTATTTTTGATTAATGAATATACAAGGCGGAAGAATGATTATAACACTTTGTTATAAAAATATTACTCTCTTTATTCTTCGAAAGGGGTCGAAGCTTCTATTGTGTGAGAGACAGACGGAGACAAATACTGACTGTCATATTGACCCGTAACTTCTTCTCTTGGCCATACCACGCTGTGTTTACTTCAAGGCCCCACTTAGCACTTCCGCTTCTGAGCCGAGGGTATTCAACCGGAGGCCCGCTGTGGGGCGCCTACTGGTGCTCTCCTGATCGCAACCAGGGACTGATTGACTAAAGACGGACATGACACTTCCTGTATCTCACGTGGGCATCTACCATATATCATTTCAAAACACTCATACATATCCGTTGAAGCACGTGACTGCTTCTGCTTATTTTCGCAGGTGCGTTGTGTGCAGAGGATATCGGTCAAGGGTCAATATGCAACAACTAGTTCTGCTCTTTTGGCCGGGATAAGGCGATATGTTTGTATCTCAAAATTCCATTTTATGAGTCTCATTCTCTAGGATAGATTCTGGTTTGTATAATTACCAGTTGCTATTTAGGTCAAAATTCAGTCTTTGCATAATTACCACTAGTTCACCTTTCCCATCCAATCGAGCTAGTTTGTACTTCTATTTTTCCTTCTCTCCAAGCGATCTAATCCATTCCTCATTTGATAGATCTATTCCTTCCACGGATTGTTTTTTCTCACATTTCATTATCAAGATGGCACATTTTTTAATGCCAATATCTATTCCCCAGAAAGCAAACCAAAAATCTGGCTTTTAAAAAAAATTAATTTAGTTCCTCAGTTGTCTATTTTGAGAATAGTCCCGAGTGTTTTACAAGTGGGACTGTCTTGGTGTTTATGCCTTTTGACGAGAATTCTGCGGCTGAACTTTGTTTTCAGAAGTCTTCTCTTTCTTCTGAGGTACGCTCTTCTGTTTTTTCTTTCATCAATATTTGTTTGATGGTGTCCACTTCCAATATACTAAAGCAAATATAACTTTCCTTTTCTAACATTGTTATTATTATTATTATTATTGAATCGAAATCGTTCATTGAAAACTTATAATTGTGTAAAAATTATTAGTTTTCGATGGGAACATTTGAAATCATATAATGGCAAATTTTATTAGATTGTAATGAGTGATACCTTATAAATGAGTCTAAACAAATGATTATAGATGAATAAAAAAATTTCCAATGGAATATTGACAATTTAGTCATGATTACGATCTAACATTTAGAAATGAATAAAATTCATTTAGTCCTACCCAGGTCTTGACCCTCAACAGAATATACTGTCAACCTCGCCTACAGCGTTAGTAAATTATCATTATATATATACGTGGTGCATTCAATAGGTTTCCAGCCTTTTTTTGGACAGGCATTTAAAATTGTCGTAGACTCTTGACAATACAGTATGTTATTGCTATACATCTTATGAGATGACCGACCAATTTTTATGACTTCACGTTCAAATCAACAGCTACAGCAACAATTGGAATACATCCTACTAAAGCCTGATTGTCACATCTGGTAAATTTCAAAAATGCAATCTGGACGAGTGGACACTTTAGAAGAACGATATTCAATAAAATTCTGTTTTAACTTGGAAAAAATGCCACAGAAACCTATGGAATGCTTCAGACTGCTTATGGACCATCTTGCATGAATCGAGCATCAGTTTTTGAGTGGCATAAGAGATTCAAGGAAGACACGGAGTGTCTGAGGGATGATGAAAGGTGTGGGAGGAGTAAGGAAGTCAAGACACCAGAGTTGATTGGCCAAACGGTTAGGGTTAGGGTTACCATGTTGAGGTTTTAAGGGAGTTGAGGAAGAGATTCCTAGGGAAGAGGCCAGCACTCTTCAAATCGGGTCAGTGGCATTTCCACCAGGACAATGCACCAGTCCATAACTCCATCCTTGTCACAGACTATTTGACCAAGATAGGCATCAAGACAATTCCTCAGCCTTCCCATAGCCCCGACCTTGCTCCCTGTGACTTTTGCTTATTCCCTAAGCTCAGAGGCTGTCGTTATGAGACAATTGAGGAGATGAAAGAGGCTGTGACGAAGGTTATTGACACGCCCACACAACAGGTCTTCCCTGGAGTCTTGGAGAAGTTTTTGGAACGGTGCAACTAGTGCATTGCAGCTGGTGGAGATTACTTAGAAGGGGAGTAGAGTTTCATGTGTATACTATTGATAAAATGCCCATACGAAAAAGTCTGGAAACTTATTTAATGATCCTCGTATATATATATATGTATATATATATATATATATATATATTGCTGAGTCAAAAATATATTCCGTTTTCTAAAAGCAAGTTGTAACTATTTACGACTTGCTTTTATAAAACGGAAATTTCCGATTTCAACAGTTTTAAACGCAACAGGAAATTACCCGACTAAAGGATGCCTTAATTAATAATTCTTATTTCAATAGTGAAAGAGCATGAATCATAGTTTCATCTATGATCTCACAATTTTAAAACGACAGAAATGTAAGTGCATATTAGACATGTAATGTTGTGGGAGTTTAAATTTGTATTTTTGATGACCAATGTATCGTTACTGACCGTCAAATCTGAAACTGGTTCTGAAATTTTCCCTCTGGCAATATCTCATTGATAAATAAATCTCATTCATCATCATCATGTCGTGCCGCCAGCACGGATATCCCTGACCCTCTTTCGCCACTTCTCCCTATCATTCATCGCCTCCGGCAGGTCTTTAGGGTTACATCCTGTGTACTCACATAGCTACTGTATGTAAGTTCGAGCTGGTCGTCCTGCTTTTGCTTGGCCATATGTGGGGGTCCATAGGAGTACATCACTTACAAGCTTGTTCCTGCTTCTCCAGCAGTGTTGCCTGGGTAGCAGGAACCAAGCTTGTATAGTTTTCGTGATGGGAGGCAAGTGGCCGTATAGTTGGTGTCTCGTGGGGTGTTGTCGCCAGAACTTGTTCAATATTGCTCTCAACATTCTTGTGTAGTTGCCGTCTAGCTTCTTCTCCAGCTGTTTTGTTAGCGTCCAAGTAGTGCATCCATACAGTAGTATCGACACGGCAGCTGCCTGGAAGAAACTGCGTTTCATTTTATCGGTCAGGTCTGATTTCCATATGATCGAGAGCCTATCGATAGCCGTCCATGCTTTCGTCAGTCGTGTGTCGATGTCGTTTTTGGTTGAATCCAGACTCCATTAAATGCTTCAAAGAATTGGTGGAATGAAATTCTTGCAAAAATATTCAAGAATTTTAACTTGACCTCAAAAATTTCTTATACTCAATCTGCCCCCATTGAAAAAGACAGGAAAAGTGAACATGAATATCATCCGAGAAAACGCTACGCCCATATTAATAGGAAAACGTTGTGCTTGTTTGATAACGCAAAGCCACATTCAACAAGAATCACACAGAAAAAAATATTGTATTCAGGCTGTTCTGTTATACCCGATCGCTTATATTTACCAGACCTTGAACCAAGTGGTTTCTATCTTTTTCCTTCTCCACAAAATGCTCCGAATGACAAAATATCTTCTCAATATGATCAGGTGGAAAGGTTTGCGGAAAACGCATTCAGCTCGACTCTATCTGAATTTTTCTTGAAAAGATGAACAAGTTACCTGAAAAAATGACAGGTGGTACAAAATTATAGCCAATCGGTAAATTATTCCAGAATAAATTATATTTTCTGAAACGGAAATTATTCAACCCATTATATATATATATATAATTGATTGAACATAATAGACATTTTTTGTCAACATATTTTTTGTTAATCCTTTCATATTGACGTATTGATCTTTTGATATTCGGCGGGAATTGGTTGATAAATCTTCCATAATTAGTTATTTCCCGAGTACTTTCTGCCCAACTTTGGGCCTTCATCAGGGGAGGACGTATTCCAAAAGTGATGTAACTTTTGTATGTACATTACTGCTTTGCAAGAATGAGCGTTTGTACTGTTGTATTGTGTAGCGTTTACTTTTCGAATTTGTTTTTATAAATAGCGTCAGAAGCTAAAGACATTTAAATACATTAGCACTGGTTTCAAAATTAATTCTATTAATATTGGGTCGAGAATGTGTAGTTTTTGCTTGTTATTTTGATATTTTGTTATTTCAACTAATTACAGAAGATTTATCAACCAATTCCCGCCGAATATCATAAAATCAATACGCCAATTCAAAAGAATTAACAAATAAATATGTAGACAAAAATGTCTATTATGTTCAATCAAATATGAAGAAATGCTGCAAATATATATATATATATATATATATATATATATATATATGTGTGTGTGTGTGTGTGTGTGTGTGTGTGTGTGTGTGTTTGTCAGTTCGGAAAAAAAGCTCATAATCTCATAATTGCATCGTCGGGTGAACAAGTACCTGCTGTCACTTCTTCCTGCTCAGTATCCCACACTCTAATGAAAAGAAGCACACAAAACAACACGTACTTCAATGATTGATACATTTATTTTACTGTTTTTGGACAGTGGTCAACTGAGAGTCAGTTTACTGAACTTTACTTCCCGGGTCAGTTCATCTGACACGCGTCTCTGTCAGCAAGAAGGGTGGGAATATCTCCCTTCTTTATCCCCTGCTCCAGTCTTCGTCGTATGACATTTTACCGAATGTGGAAAACCCCGCCCACATTTATCAGTCAGTTCATATCTATCTAGCAATCTATCAAATCATGTCTGTCTGGTTTTGATCATGTCTATCTACCTATGTAGCGACAAGTATCTTAGTCCGAACGTATATCTCTGTCTCTCTCTGTCTCTGTCTCTCACACACGCACACACACAAACATACACATATATATCTATATATGATAGGCTGATTATATCTATCCATTTTTCAGAGTCTGATTCTATCTATCTATCTATCTATCTTAGCCCGAACATATCTCTCCGTCTCTCTCTCTCTCTGTCTCTATCTCTCTCACACACATATATCTATATATATCTTAAGTTGATCAAATCTAGCTATTTTTCTTAGTTTGATTAAATCTATCTATCTATCTATCTTAGTCCGAACGTCTCTCACTCTCCCCCACTCTCTCTCTCACACAAACACACACACATATCTATCTATCTATCTATCTATCTATCTATCTATATATATATATATATATATATATATATATATATATATCTTAAGCTGATCATATTTATCCATTTTTCTTAGTCTGATTAAATCTATCTATCTATCTATCTGTCTGTCGATCAATTTATCTATTTCTATCCAATTATATCTTAAACTGATCAAATATATATATATATATATATAAAGCTGATCCTAGCTATACAACATGTTTTCCTTGTCTGATCAAATCTATCTACCTATCAATCGATATATATATATATATATATATATATATATATATATATATATATTTGACCAAATCTTTTGTGTGTGTGTGTGTGTGTGTGTATTTCGGTCAAATGTGTAAATGAATGAATTATTGGAAAATAAAAGATAAATTACGTATTGAAGATAAGAAGACACCTATATTTACTTTGTAATTATAGAATTAATGATGAATATTCATTCGATGGAAGGTGTTATCCCGAAAATGTAGTATATCAAGCCATCTAAAAGTACGTGAATTACCCCCCATCCCGCAAATCAAATGGACACTTATTACAAGATCCCCAACGTCAAATAACTTGAAAGATAAGTGCAATTTATTCCTGGAGGATAAAATTGCATACAAAAACTCTAGACAACAATCTAATAGAAGAAATGAACTAACATTCAAATGTCAACACAAAAATACGTTGGTTGGTTGGTTGTTGGGTTTTGTGGCATATCAACCTTTGTAGGTTATTTAACGCCAAATCCATTTTTATGTAAATAATCAGTTCTATTTCAAACAATTCAGTTTAGCATGAGCACGCACTTTAAATGTAAGTATAATTTAATTGTGAAAAACTTTTCAATTTCAAGCTATTCAGTTTAGTCAATTCAGCTATTCAGTTTAGTATGAGTACAGATTTTCTTTGCACAGTTAAATGTCAAAACATTTTTATTTTAAACAAATCAGTTTAGTGTAAGTACAGTTTAAATATAAAAAAACAGTTCGATTTCAAATAATTCAGTTTAGCATATCTACGCAGTTTAATTGTCAAAAAACATTTCTATTTTAAGCTATTCAGTTTAATCAAACAATTCAGTTTAGCATAAACATGCCGTTAGTTCTATTTAACCCATATATTGGGCCCTCTCAGGTGCTACCATTCCGGGCCATAGTGGACATGGGAGCAATGGCAATGAAGGGTGCTCCGTATTCCCCAAAGCCCCAGCATCACTGGAACCTCACCATCAGATTATTTTGTGCCATATCCAGGACACTCATTGAGGGGGGGTCTTACCCCTCTGCAGAGGTGCAAAATAGGTTTAAATTGATATAATAGTGGTTCGTAATAGAAATAAGTTTAATATGAATATGTTGGCCATGATTGTAAATTGAATGAATTCGGCTCGAAATACCAATTATTTAATGTATAATACAGATTAAGATTAAAATAATTTAATAACATAATTAAGTAAGTTGGCGACCGTAGTCGAGGGTGACCCGAAGGCTCCCTTTTCAATAGCTACTACACCAAGTTGTTAGGGAGGGCGCTACTCCATTCCCTGGATGAAATAGATAATAAGTAAAGTTGGCGACCGTAGTCGAGGGCGACCGGACGGCTCCCTTTTCAATAGCTACTACACCAAGATGTAGGGGAGGACGCAACTCCATTCCCTGGATAAAATAGATAGTAAGTAATGTTGGCGACCGTAGTCAAGGACAACCAGAAGGCTCCCTTTTCAATAGCTAATACACCAAGATGTAGGGCAGGGCGCTACTCCATTCCCTAGATAAAATAGATAATAAGAAAAGTTGGCGATCGTAGTCCAGGGTGACCAGAAGGCTCCCTTTTCAATAGCTACTACACCGAGGTGTGGGGGAGGGTGCAACTCCTTTCCCTGGATTGCTCCACTTTACCCTCAATACGTACCTTATAATACCGAGTGTTAAGCATAGAGGTATCAAGTACCATGTTTAAAGTTTTTGGTATGATGCGACCTGGGATTGAACCATTGGCAAACACTCTACCCACTAGGTCAACGAGCTGGGTCTATAACATAAGTACATTATTTTTATAATAAACAAATTTGATATAAATTATATCAGTTTTTTATTTGAATGAAATATAACCTTAAAAAGATAATTTACAAATCTTAAATAAGATATAATAGCAATATAATTAATATTAAATTGATATTAATCTAACTCAGCTCGAAGCCGTTTTCTCTGATTTTATCAATCGATGTTCTAAGCACGTAGTCTAGACAGATGATAAAGATGTATGGGGCTAGCGTGTCTCCTTGCAGCACTCCCGCAACAATGTCGAACTATTCTGTGTCTCCATCTGGTGAACGTACTTTCACTTTGGTGTTTCTAAAGAGAATCGTTATTGCTGCTACGGTTTCTTTAGGTAGGCCGGATGGTCAATATTTGTGAGGTCGTGGATCTATTTCTTCGGAAGCCATTTTGGTTTTTCCTAAGGATGTTGTCGATTTTGGGTTCTATGCGGTTTCGTAGTAGGGCATTGTAAATTTTGGCTGCTATGGATGTAAGTGTTAACCGATAAAATGAAACGCAGTTTCTTCCAGGCAGCGGTCGTATCGATACTGCTCTATGGATGCACTACATGGACGCTAACTAAACGGCTGGAGAAGAAGCTAGATAGAAATTACACAAGAAAGCTGCGAGCAATCCTGAACAAGTCCAGGCGGCAACACCCCACAAGACACCAACTATACGGCCACCTGCCTCCTATCACGAAAACTATCCAAGTTAGACGAACCAGACACGCAGGACAATGCTGGAGGAGCAGGGACGAGTTCATAAGTGATGTACTCGTATGGACCCCCACATATGGCCAAGCAAAAGCAGGACGACCAGCACGAACATACATTCAGCAGCTATGTGAGGATACAGAATGTAGCCCAGAAGACCTGCCAGAGGCGATGAAGGATAGGGAAAAGTGGCGAGAGAGGGTCAGGGATATCTGTGCTAGTGGCACGAAATGATGATGATGATGATGATTAATCTAACTAATAATATTAATAATTGAATAATTAATAAATTCAATAATTAAATAATTAGCTAAATTAAACATACAACAAGAACAACTTGTGATGAAACGGAAATAACACCAAATGTAATTGGATAAAGTGAGAATAAACGAAAATTTAAAATATAGTAATTAAAATATAGGTAATATTCGGTAATATAGGTAATATTCGGTCAGGTTAAAAAGTTTGGAGTAATTCCCACAGGACAAGAAAATCATTCAAGAGCCGAACATTTAAATTTTCCTGGTAGAGAACTCAATGTAATTTATTACAGAGCAATATTCCTTTAAGAAAAAAACCAAAGACCTGTTAATTCAGGATTATAAATTTATTTCGATACCTTATTTTCAGTTTCTGGTGTGAACCAAAAACATGAAGAAAAAAAAAAATTAATACAGGACTTCTTCAGACCCAAGTCCTGTATTAAATTTTTTTTTCTTCATGTTTTTGGTTCACACCAGAAACTGAAAATACGGGATCGAAATAAATTTATAATCATGAATTAACCAGTCTTTGGTTTTTTTCTTAAAGTAATTAAAATATAGTAATTAAAAATTCCCAAATGAAACGAAAAAAGTAAGATACATAAAATCTTTTAAAAAATCTTCAAGGGAACTAAACAAATTAAAAATTAAGTTATTTGATAAATTAGAAAAAAAACGTGAGAAATAAAAAAAATTAAGATATCAAAATTAGGGATAATTTGAAATATGTTCCTGAAATTAAAATCCAGTAACTAAGAACGAAGGGTTCATATTGATAATTCACCGTAAGTTTTAAACGGTTGTTTTCAAAATGGCCAAATATCTTGCGTTTTCTTTTATATCACACACACACACACACACAGACACACACACATATATATATATATATATATATTACTGACATTATAAACTGTAGAGAAAAAAAATTAGTCGAAGAGATATAAAAGACATCGTAGACACGCTTACTCTACTATAAAGCCAAATTGATGTTAGTCATTCCAATGTCAGCGAACAAGGCAGAATGTTTTTGAATGTCTTCTATCGAATAATTTAAAAATTCGTAAAGAAAGCCCTAACAGTAGTTTAAAAGAAAAAGCCTAAAACACGTAATGCTACCATAGCCCCCCCCCACAAGAGAAAAGGAAAAAGAAAAAAAAAATGAAATGAATTCCCCCCCCCCAGTAGACCGCCTCCAAGGCTACCTAAAATTTCAGTAGTAAATAAAAGTCGAAACGAGGAAGAGGCATTTGAACTCAGGAGCCACCTGGAAGAAATTTCAATTTTGGTCAGTATGTCTTTAAGTCCTATCAATTTAAAATGCTGAATTTTACAAAATGTTATGCTGTATTTTGTTTGTGAAATAATGCTTAAACTATGCGTTTTAAATGTAAAGACACGCTTACTCTACTCTAAAGCCAAATTGATGTTAGTTATTCCAATGTCAGCGAACAAGGCAGAATGTTTTTGAATGTCTTCTATCGAATAATTTAAAAATTCGTAAAGAAAGCCCTAACAGTAGTTTAAAAGAAAAAGCCTAAAACACGTAATGCTACCATAGCCCCCCCACAAGAGAAAGGAAAAATTTTTAAGCTCTATAATTCCTGAAGCCTGCTAGGTTCCCAACTGTAGTAAAAAAAAAATGAAAAACCTAGGAAAAGTCCCTATACAGCAAAAAAAAAGCACAAGTCAGTACCAGTGAAAGTCATACGAAAGTACCTTAATGTTGGACTTTAACTAAGTTAAAACTTAAGAAAACTTAAACCAAAATACCCACCAACCTTTTTTTTTTTTTTTTTTTTTTTTTTTGCGTACACATGGGAAGCAGCATGATGTACGTAAAGGTATTTGAATAAACCAATGTACGACCAAATTCAATACCTAAACGGGTCCTGGACGTGAGTTTGACGACTTTACGCTCAGGATCGCTAGTTCGATCGGGGAACTACTGCTGCTCCTCTATAAGAGTGGCTTCTATAGAAGAGAATAAAACAGCCATCGAAAGATAACCATGACCCACACTCAAACCACTTACACAAACCGCATCGCTCTTCGCGCGGGTAAAAAAGGGGCGCGTCCTGCTGAGGTTGGAGCCCTGGCCTCGGTGTTCGAAAAATCAGCTACAGAGCTCAAACAATCAAAACTACTAAAATGCAAGCAAACACTACAAATAGCCACATTTAACGTAAGAACCCTAAATAGAATAGGACAACTTCCAGAGCTTATCGCATCGGCCGAAGAACATAAGATAAACATAATATGCATACAAGAACACAGATACACGCACTCCGAAGAAATCAAATATCACGAAACTGGCAATGGCTGGTCGCTTGCCACTGTATCCGCATGGAAAAACTCTGTCAACGCCGCAGTAGGAGGGGTAGGATTACTTATAGGACCTAGAGCATTAAAAACGCTTAATAGCGTTGAGAAAATACAACCTAGAATGATGGCAGCTACATTTAACGGAAACCCCAGAGCAACAATCATCTCATGCTACAGCCCCACCAATGTTAGTGAAGAAACTGAACTAGTCACCTTCTACGATGAGTTATCCTCATTAGTGCGTAGCATTCCGAAACACAACATGTTAGTCATTGGCGGAGACATGAATGCCCAAATCGGGAAAAACGGAAACAATAAATACAGCCTTCACAACACGTCAAATAGGAATGGACAATATCTAACAGATTTCATGATAGAAAATAGATAGCATGCCTCAATACAAACTACCAAAAAAGAGAGGGCAAACTATGGACATACACGTACGCAAACAATACTAAAGCTCAGATAGACTACGTCCTTATAAACAAGAAATGGAAAAATAGTGCATTGAATTGCGAGGCATACTCCTCTTTTGAGGGTGTGTCCACCGACCACCGAATAGTCACGGCGAAAATACGGTTAAGCCTACGAAAAAACGCCAAACGAACAGCGACCACCAAACACTATGACTGGGCCCTATTAAACAACAAAGATATAAGAGATAAATACGTATTAGAATTAAGAAACAGATTCGAAACACTACAAGAAAAGACGGAAAAAAGTACACCAAACGACGAATATGAAAACTTCGTCAATGCACACCTCGAGGCAGCAGCAAAATACATTCCAACAAAACTTAAAACTAAATATAGAGTCCCATGGGAAACTTTAGCGGTGAGAGAAAAACGTGCACTAGTGAAAACAGCCTCCAAAAACTATCGAAAAAACCCAACAAACACAAATGCCTTAAAAATAAAAACGGCACAATACCAATTAGCAGGCATATATATAAAGGAACAGACAGAATACATTCAAAATCAGATAGATAAGATTAGAGACTCGGTGGAAGATAGACAATCTAGAATAGCCTGGCAAACAATAAACGAAGTGAGCAGAAGAAAGAACACAGCCAAAGCTAAACTTAAAGCAGCAAACCAACAAGAAAGAATAAAACTGTGGAAACAGCACTTCGAAAACTTACTTGGAAACCCACCAAAAATAACGCATGAACCAATCACCAGAATAATTAGCAAACAATTAGACATTAAACTAGGACCGTTCACACAAGAAGAACTCGACTCGGTTCTCAGAAAAATTAAAAATAGGAAAGCTGCAGGGCTGGACGGAATTCCCCCGGAAGTATGGAAGACCAGACAATTCGACGACATACTGCTCCGACACTGCAACGCAGTATACAATCAAAATCCGATAGATAGATGGATGAAGGGATGCATACTCCCCTTCCCTAAAAAGGGGGACCTCGGATTAGCCAAAAACTACCGAGGCATAACACTTACATCCATAGCTGCCAAAATCTACAATGCCCTAGTACGAAACCGAATAGAACCCAAAATCGACATCATACTTAGAAAAAACCAAAATGGCTTCCGAAGAAATAGATCCACGACCTCACAAATATTAACCATCCGCAGAATCCTTGAAGGTGTACGGGCAAAGAACCTACAAGCGACATTAATATTTGTCGACTTTACCAAGGCTTTCGACTCCATTCACAGAGGAAAGATGGAACAAATCCTACTAGCGTACGGCATACCTAAAGAAACCGTAGCGGCAATAACAATTCTCTATAGAAACACTAAAGTAAAAGTACGATCACCGGATGGGGACACAGAATACTTTGACATTGTAGCAGGAGTACTACAAGGGGACACGCTGGCCCCCGTACCTCTTTATCATTTGTCTAGACTACGTACTTAGAACATCGATTGACAAAATCAAAGAGAATGGCTTCGAACTGACGAAGAAAAGAAGCAGAAGATACCCCGCAACAACAATTACCGACGCCGACTACGCCGATGACATAGCGATACTGGCAAATACACCTGACCAAGCCGAAACTCTTCTGCATAGTTTGGAACAAGCAGCAGCAAGCATAGGCCTCTATGTTAATGCACACAAAACGGAATATATGTGCTATAACCAAACGGGGGACATCGCCACTCTAGAAGGAAACCCACTTAAACTAGTAGACAAATTCACGTACCTAGGAAGCAGCGTCGAATCAACAGAAAAGGACATCGAAACGAGGCTAACGAAAGCATGGACAGCTATCAATAGGCTATCGACTATATGGAAATCAGACCTAACCGATAAAATGAAACGCAGTTTCTTCCAGGCAGCGGTCACATCGATACTGCTATATGGATGCACTACATGGACGCTAACAAAACGGCTGGAGAAGAAACTGGATGGCAATTACACAAGAATGCTGCGTGCAATCCTCAACAAGTCCTGGCAGCAGCACCCCACAAGACACCAACTGTACGGCCACCTGCCCCCTATCACGAAAACTATTCAAGTTAGACGAACCAGACATGCAGGACACTGCTGGAGAAGCAGAGATGAACTCATAAGAGATGTACTCTTATGGATCCCCACACATGGCCGCGCAAAAGCAGGACGACCAGCTCGAACGTACATTCAGCAGCTATGTGAGGATACAGGATGTTGTCCTGAAGACCTACCTAGGGCGATGAACGATAGGGAGGAGTGGCGAGAGAGGGCCAGGGATATCCGTGCTACCAGCGCGATATGATGATGATTTATACTATCGCACGCACACACACACACACACACACACACACATCCATATATATATATATATATATATAAAATATTTGTCTTTAAATTTACTTAATCAACCTAAATAAGATTTTCGGCAATCCAATCTCTATATTCATAGAATACTTTTATATATATATATACATATATATATATATATATACACTCTGAGTCACATTCCCCCCCACCACCACACACATACACACACACACACACACACACACATATATATATATATATAAATATTCTATGAATATAGAGATTGGATTGCCGAAAATCTTCTTTCGGTTCATTAAGTAAATTTAAAGACAAATATTTTTGATATCATCACACAAACATGTTTACTGTTCTGTAACCCAATCTTTTTGCCATCTTTGAAGAAACTTAATAATTCTTGGAGTTTTCTTTTTTCTTTTGTTTTTCGGAACAAAGAGATATTCTCAATGGTTTTTGCAGTCGTTTGTATTGGTCAAAAGTTCGTTTGGTTTACGAGGTAGAAAAAAAAGACACTTCAGAGAATAATATGTTTATCGTTTAGTTCCGTTATATCTTCGTAATTCATTATTAATATCTGAAGGCATTTTTAAGATTCTGTCTTCCTGAAACCACATTTTTTATTGCTATAATTGGATTTCTTTCATTACGATGACCCTGTAAATCATCTAAGTAGATATAAGTCAATAGTTCAGCCCAACGTATTCTCCAAAACTAAATGAAATGCTGAAGCTTTAGTTTTGGTGCTCTGGGGAGTGCTGGGTACTTATTCGTTGCCATTGCTCCGGGCCAACCTCTGACTCGGAGTGTTAGTATTTGTAAGGGTTCCATATATGGGTCAAACAAATCAGTTTCAATTGTATTCGTATCGGAAATAAGAGATATATAACAAGAAAAAAAGGTTCTGAGCCAATGTAGTTAACTTCACAATCATTTTAAACAGGTAACCACTACTTACTCAGGTGAAATATCAATGAGTTAAGAGCCAATGTAATGATAAAGTTGACAATCATTTTAAATTGGTAAACATTTCTTAATTAGTTTTAATATGAATATTTTAAGAGCCAATGGTAAACTGGTTCACCAATGGTGCGGGTGACCGGGGTTCAATTACAGGTCAAATGATTCCAAAGACTCAAAAAATGGTACTTGGTGCCTGCTTCTTGACATTCAACATTATAAGGTACGGATCAAGGGTAAGTGGAGAAATCCAAGAAAAAGAGTCGCGCTAACCAATTCACCTCGGAGTACTAGCTTTTGGAAAGGTCACCCTTGATTACGGTCGGCCATACTTCATACTTTGGTACATTATCCATATTAACCAACCCCTCCGCTCAGGCAGGATAAGACACAAGGTCAATTATTAAGCGGAGTTTAACAGGTTTGAATTCAGAGTTTTCCTTCTCCTAGACTAGTAGCCTCACCAAGGCTGAAGAACCCAGTCTGTCCTACTATCTACCCATAGCTAGAGAGAGAATAATTGGATTCATACCTTTCCCAAGGGTATTAGTGCTATGTGAAATGCAATCAGTCTCGTCCAGGATTTGAACTCGTGTCGTCGTTTCCGTTTCTTACGACGATAACTATTATACCACAGGCACCTCGAATACTTTGGTGCATTATCAATATTTTTAGGGTCAATGTAATTCAAACTGATTTTGAGCATTTACTCAAACCGTTTCGTTTGACCTGTAAATCGGTCTTA
>CAUZXS010000433.1:50000-70535 GCA_963585895.1 Sepioteuthis lessoniana
CCTTCCACAAAGACTTAACAATTCTCAGAATACCAGAAAAAAAATCTCACCAAATGAATTCCATTTTTCTTTTTTTCAATTTTTCTCTTACTCTTTTCTTTTCCTTCTTTCTTATCTAAGGTTTCACTTTTCTTTCTAAAAGTATTTTTTAAACATTTTTGTTTCTTTTACCTCGTTTTGTATTCTTTTTTTCATCTATTTGTTTTTTTTTTTTTCTTTATCATCTTCATTTTCCATCTTTTTTTTTTCTTGATTGATGTTTTTTCGTTGCAATTATTTTATTTTTTTTTTTGGTTTTGGTTTTCCTTCCTCCCACAGTTTTCTTCGCTGGTCTTTTTTTTTCCCATTTTCTATTTTCTTCATCTCTTTCACATTTTCTTCTTTATTATTTTACTATGTTTTCTTTCTTTCTTTTTTCTTTATTTCTTTCTAAACTAATTTGTTCGTTTCTTTTATTTTTTCTTTCTCTTTCTTTATTTTTCTGTAGATCTGAATTCTTTCTTTCTTTCTTTTTTCTTTCATTCTAACCTAATTTGTTCGTTTCTTTTGATTTTCTCCTTCTCTCTTTGTATTTTCCCAAGGTCTGAATTCTTTCTTTCGTTTTTTCTTTCTTTCTTTCTTTCTTTCCCTTTTTAAATTTTTTCATTCCTTTTTTTTTCCTCTTAAATTTTTATCGTTCTTTTTTTCCCTCGTTTATTTCCTTCATATTTTATCTCATTTTCGATTTTTTTCTTCTTTCCGTATTTTTCTTCTTTTTTTTTCTTCTTTTTTCTTCATAATTTTCTTTTCTGTCAGAATTTTCAGGCTTTCTTTTGTTTTTGTTTTCCAGTCTGTTCTCTTTCATTTGTGTTTTATCTTTTTTTTTTTTTTTTTGGTCTTTATTTTTTATTTTTTTGTGTTTCTTCTCTTTTGGTAACTTTTTCTTTCTTTTTTTCCCTACGTTTCTCTTCCTTCTTGATTTTTATCCTTTCTTTTTTTTTTTCTCCTTTTTTGTCCTCTTTCTTTCCTCTTTCTCTTTTCTTTAACAATTCTCAACTTTTTATTGCCTTCTTTTTTTTCTTTTTCCTTTTTCATTCTTTTACTTTCTTTCCTTCCCGTCTTGGCTCAGTCGGCTGGGGCTGCAGAATACACCGACAACATCCATGCAGAGGGGTAAGATTCCCCCAATGACTGCCCTGTGGCCCAATCAACTGGGGCTGTAGAATACACCGATAACATCCCTGCAGAGGGGTAAGACTCCCCCAATGAGTGTCCTGTGGATCAATCAGTTGGGGCTGCAAAATACACCGACAACATCTCTGCAGAAGGCTAAGACTCCCCCAATGACTGCCCTGTGGCCCAATCAGCTGGGGCTGTAGAATACACAGACTACATCTCTGCAGAGGGGTAAGACAACCCCAACGAGTATCATGTATATGACACGAAACAATCTGACGATGAGAGTCAAGTAATGCTGGAGCTTTAGGGAATGCGGAGTACCCCTTCATTGCCATCGCTCCCAGATCCACTCTGGACCAGAATGGTTGCAACAGATGGGGTCTTATATATGGGTTAAATAGAACAAAACAGTGTACTTATGCTAAACTGAATTGTTTGAAATAGATCTGTTTTTACATTTAACTGTGTGTAAATAAAAAAAAAGTGTACATATGCTAAGCTGAATTGTTTGATATAAAACTGTTAATGTGTATAGAAATAGATTTGGCATTAGATAACTTACAATGGTTGATATGCCATAAAACCAAACCAAACCAAATCATATATATTCAATATATTTGTATAAAGAGGATTTGGCATTAGATAACCTACAATGGTTGATATGCCATTAAACCAAACCAAACCAAACCCTTCCCTTCTCTTTCATCCCTTCCTTCTTAATCTTCCTTCAACTTCATTAAATCTTTTTATTTCATTCTTTCTTTTTTTCTTTATGATATATTCTTTAATTTTTTCTTTACATCGCTTTTTATTGATATTTTCCTTCCTTTTCTATTCCCTCTTAATTTTTTTCCTTTCTTTCTTTTACATTTTTCTTGTCCCTATTTCTTTTCTTTTTCTAATTTTTCTTTATCAACCTTCAAATTATTTATAATATAATATAATATTTTTCATCTATTATTTCATATTCTTATCATCGGTTATTTGTCTTTCCATTCCCCCACACTATAGTCTCTCATTTTCTTTTTCATCTTCCTTTCTCGATCTTTTCGTTGTTTTCATAATTTCTTTTCCTTTCTTTCTTCTCTTTATTTTATCAATTCGCTGCTTTTTCTTACATCTTCATATTTTTTCTTCTTTTTTTAAAAACTTCTATTCGTTTTCTTTCTTTCCTTTATATTTCATTCTCTAATTTTCTTTGAAATTTTCTTTCTATTCGGTTTTCTTTTATTTCTTCTTTTTCTTTTCTTTCTCGGAATATTTTCATTCTCCCCCTTCTTTCTTTTTTTAAAGATATCTTTTCTTCGTTATTTCTTTTTTTTTTTTTTTCGTTTCTATTCCTTCGTTCTTTTTTCCTTTCTTCTCTTTTTAATTTCTTTTAGGCCTTCTTTCTCTTCTTTTCTTTTATTAATCTCTCTAAATTTCATCTATTTTTTCTATTTTTTTTTCTAAAATCTTTTTTTCTCTTTATATCCTTATCATTTCTTCTTTTATTTCTTTTTTTATTCACTCAATTTTTTTTTTTTTTTACATTTTCCTTTCCATTTCTTTTATATTTTATGATCTTTCTCGAAAATAAATCTTTTTTCTTTTTTCAATCGGAAAATAACCCCATTTTCAGCGAACTGAATCAAAAACACCCCCACGGAATAATATTTTGCTGCCGATTCGCCCAATGATTTTACAATAAAGAACGTGTCCAGAAAATCCATACTCTCATTCACGCCCCTTCGTCAACCGTCCATTTTAGACACACTTGTGACGTCATCAAGTATGGTGTCGACACAATTCAATATCCGTTTCAGTTCTTTTAGGCTTAATGAAAACATGTTTATTCGTTTTTGTCCAGTCGATTGGCCCGACGAAGGACCACTAGTTAGTTGGATGAGGGCAGGGGAGGAGGTTTGCTTTATACCAGATCGAATGTTGACAGAAAGGCTCGAACACATTCAACGGCAAAGAGACATTTGCCCACTTTAAAAGTGTTACTGTAAATGTAGTGCAACTGTTTTTACTGTCAATTTCGTAACGTCTAAGGGAATTCAGTCTGGCTCAGTGGGTAAAACGCTTGACTACGACATCTTTGTAAGCGAGCTGGATCTCTATTCACGTTTTTATCTTTAATTTTGGCCAAACAACTTCGGAAAAGTTATGAAAACCGTCCTCCCTCTTGCAATACATTGAGTAGTATCACTTACGTCCTTCTAAAAAGACTTTAGCCTTAAATAGCGTTCTTGTAATGGATTGAATAGTTTCACCGAAGTCTTTCTACAAGGATGGCTTTGGCTTGGTTTCTTTGTTTATGGCATATCAACCTTTGTAGGTTATGTAATGCCAAAGCTATTCTCCTTGAAGAACAATAGTGGTACTATTTAACCCATACCTGGGAGGATAAGGGGGTTCACATATTTCACATGGGTATTTGTCCGAAAATGAACGTTATACGACGACTGGATTACGAACTCACGTACTACGATTCTGCAGTCCATCGCCTTAACCATTACACCACGAGGACACACCCATGGCTTTGGCATTAACTAACTCTCTAGCTAGGGATTGAATATTATCATAGATGTCTTTTTATTTTTATTTTGTCATGCCTCTTGGGACATCTCCCTTCTTTACAATCATCTCATAACAACTTTAAGAAAAAATCTTTGCAAAGAACATAGACTATTAATACATTATCTTTTCACCGATTAAATTCTACAAATTAATTCTTCCGATTGTTCCCAGAAATTTTCTCTTAACTTTTCCTCACCATTATTTATAAAATGATCTTGATTTAATTTCCAATTTTTACTGCCCTGCTGTTTTTGATCTGATTGAGATAATATGGTCCAAAAACATTAAACACCATTAGCAAAACAATCCAATTAGTTATTAGACTTAGGTTTGGCTGGATTTGATTTTATGGCATATCAACCATTGTGGGTTATTTAATTCCGAATCAGTTTATACATGTATATTAGATATGTATGAATTGTAAACATAAGTTAAATGGTTCCTATTATTGCTCTCTATCACGAACAATTCAAATAAACATCCCTCATTTGTTTACACACAACGACACGACCAAACAGTTCTATTTCAAACAATTCAGTTTAGCATTAGTCATTTGTTTACACTCAATTTAAATGTCAAACAGCTCTAGTTTGATCCAAAGATAAGAACTTTTCAGGGACTACTATTCCGGGTTAGAGTGAATCTGGTACCGATGGCAATGAAGGTACGCTGCATTCTCAAAAGCTCCAGCATTACTGGAACCTCACCATCAGATTGTTTCGTGTCATATCCAGGACACTCGTTGGAGGATGGGTCTTACCCCTGTGCAGAGATACAGTCAGAATATTCTAAAGTCCCCCAAGCCAACTTAGTTTGACTTAGTTTTCGAAATTGGTCAAGAGAGTAAATTTCCAGTTCGTGGAGTGATATTAAAACATCTGTACCATAATTAGAAATTCCATTGATTATTCAGAAAGTTTCAATTAGATCACCTTTCTCTCTACTTTCCGGTGAAGTACTTCGTCCTAATTTCTCCGAGCTGTCCCTAAAACCTTCATCATTTACTTTTAAAAATTCTTCTTTATATGACTTCCAAACTCAATAGGATGTTCCGCACCTTTGGGCCTGAGCCACGGGTCGGCCAACTGGAATACGTGCCGAGTGACAAATAATGAGAAGCAAAGATTCACATTGGGCTAGGCCTTCGGGTTTAGTGAAACTATGACCACCAAGGTCACCTGGCTTCTCACCGGGAAACTTGACCATATCTAGCATAGCTCACATTGTGCATAGTGAACCTATAAATAGCCTTGACCAGCAGAGAATTAGTCGAGATTCGTGCGTGACATCCCCCTCTTTTTATCCCCACTATAAAAGCACTTGTCAGCTGAAAAGACCTCCTAAAATTACTACCTTGTGCAAGGTTCTAAATATCCCAGTGTAGCGTGATTAAAATGGGAAAGGAAAAAAAATTAGAACTGCTGTATATCGAGGTATCACTATCCACCTGCCATTGGAGTCCATGGCACTAGAAAAGACCTCCTGAAACCTCGACCTTGTACAAGCCTTCTACAATATTCTATTGTTATGTGACTCAGACGATCGTATTGACTTTGTTTCTTTTGGTTGGAAACATTATTCTTAATGTGGCCACAAGCTGTTTTTTTTTCTGTTCAACACCTCAATTACCTCCACCAATGATCTTCTTCTCACCTTCAGGGATTAGAAATACAACATCAGAAAAAAAGGGATGTGTACATGAAGGACATAGACGTTGTCACCCCCAGTGGAACCGTTTGTTTGTTTGTTTGTTTGCTTGCTTGTTTGTTTGGGTTTTATAGCATATCAACCTTTGTAGGTTATTTAATGTCAAATCCATTTAATTCAAATAATCAGTTCTATTTCAAACAATTTAGTTTAGCAGAAATACCCTGTTTAATTGTCAAAGACATTTCCATTTCAAGCTATTCAGTTTAATCATACAGTTCTAATTGAAACAATTCAGTTCTGTATAAGTTTTTTTTGTTTACACACAGTGAAATGTTACAACAGTTCTATTGCAAACAATTCAGTTTAACGTTAGTTTAGTTTCAATGTTAAAAACCGTTCTATTTTAAACAATTCAGTTTAGCATACAAAAACAGTTCGATTTCAAACAATTCGGTTTAGTACAAGTACGCAGTTTAGTACTATTTGACTCATAGTCAGGACCCTATCAAGTGCTACCACGCCGGTCCAAAGGGAACCTGGAAGCGATAGTAATGAAGGAGTAATCTGCATTCCCTAAATCTCCAGCAATACTGAAACCTCACCATCAGATTGTTTAGTGTCATATGACACTCGTTGGGGTGGGGTCCACTTTGCAGAGAAACATTCGGTTTATTCAGCCCCAACTGACTGGGAAGCAGCAGAATCGTGTCCAAAGATACAATATTAGAGAAGCATCATATATGAGTCATTAGAGTGAGGGCACTGTTGGATGGTGATGATCACAATCCCAAGTGTCGAGGGCTTGGATTAGGTCATAACCGATGTTATGGAGTTGTGCAAGAATTTAAATTTGACCGGACCAATAAATGGTATAAGCACAACTCGGTATCTGTCCCGGAGAATGACACACATAAACTCTTACGTGATTTTGACATACAAACGGATCACCTAATCTCAGCCAGACGACCAGACCTTATAAGAAACAACAAAAAAGAGAACTTTCAAAATTGTGGACTTTACTGTGCCAGCTGACCACAGAATAAAACTGAAGGAAAGCTAAAAGAAGGATAAGTACTACCACCTTGCTAGGGAACTGAAAACAACTATGAAACATATATACCAATCGTGATTGGTGCTTTTGGTACAGTCACCAAAAGTATTTTTAAAGGGACTGGAGGACTTGGAAATAAGAAGACGGGTGGTGACCATCCAAACTACTACATTATTGAGAACGGTTAGAATACTGAGAAGAGTCCTGGAGACTTGAGGAGACTTGCTGTCACTCAAATTCCAATAAAAGACCTTCAGCTAACACTGACGTGAAAAACTAATTAGGAGTAAATAATAATGCTTTTTTAGAAATACGAATGCAATAGTTGCAGTGAAATAATTTTAACCGAAATGGTTGGAGAAAGATGAAAATAAACTTGGAAGGCTCATAGAATCATTAAAGTTTTCATCTTATTTTTAGAACTTGGCTGTTAAGCATGATTTTCGGAATTATGTTCATTCGTTATATTTGACAATTTGTAAGATGAATATGAATTAACACCTAAGCTATTTTTTTTTCTTTTTTTTTTCTTTTTTTTTTTAGCTGCGTGATTTATATTCTCATGTACAGTAAGGAAGATCTGAACACCGTGTTTCACTTAGAATTATACGAATCATTATCGGATTAAATTTTTGAAGAGGTTAACGTGAGATAATTTCTTCCCTCTGGATTAATAATATCCTTCTTGAAAAACACTAGAAAAATAGACTGCTTACCTAATTGTATCGTGATTTATTCAAATGGAAATAATATTTGCTTCATCTGCCTAGCTGTTAAGTAGTCGGAGATATTTTTATTTTTAACTCAATTGCCCTAGAGTCATTGTATTTTACATACCATAAATAATTCCTAATCCAAAATTTGGTTGAATACACCGATTTGGGTTTTTTTTTCGACTCTCATTGGCCTACTGGGTAGAGTGTTTGCTAAAGATCCGGAAGACCTGCGTTCAATCCCACGTCCTGTCATACCGAAAACTTTTAAAATGGTACTTGATACATCCTTGCTTACCACTCGTCAATATAAGGTACGTATCAATGGTAAAGTGGAGCAATCCAGGGAAAGCAGTAACACCCTCCCCTACACCTCGGTGTAGTAGCTATTGAAAAGGGAGCCTTCTGGTAGCCCTCGACTACTATCGCCAATTTTACTTTTGACCGGTTCAATGGCCTAATTGGTAGAGAGTTCACCAATAATCCGGGAGACCTGGCTTTAATCCCAGGTCTGTTCACGCCGAAGACTCTAAAAATGGTACTTGATACCCCTTTGCTTAACACTCAGCATAGTAAGGTTCGTATCAAGGATAAAGTGGAGCAATCCAGGGAAAGTAGTAATGCCGTCCCCTACATCTCGGTGTAGTAGCTATTGAAAAGGGGGCCTTCAGGTCGCCCTCGACTACGGGCGTCAATTTTACTTTATAGCGTTTTGATTTTACGAAAGTATTCATTACTTTTTGTCATATCTTTTGTTTTTTTACCAATATAACTGCAAGCCATAGTTTCAAAGCATATTTTACCACTGGCTTGGTTTAAACGGCTTTGATAACAATTTTCCTCCGGCAAGCTTTCATTCCCAGCAGCTCATAATGTTGCGTTTCTCAGCAGAAACCGACTTTCAAAAACCGTTACTTTAAGATACAGCGTATATTACGATGATAAACATTTCAAAGGTTATAAAACAATCTACAGCAATAAAGGTTATTTGAATATGAGGTGTGTTCAGAAAGCTTCCTACAGATGCTGCATTTACTAAAATAGAACTTCTTGTGAGTTTTCCGTTGAAAAGAAATTGTTGACGATGAACAAGGTCTTACACCCAAGAGATATCAGATAATATGTGAAAAAAAATGAAAGAAGAGAAATCGCCAACTCTGAAAATGAAGTATTTCAGAAATTCGAAGACTTTACAAACAAGAGAAAAGGTTGTTTGGTTACAATAGCCAAACACTGCAATTATAGAAATACTTAATGACGAACAGGAAAAGAGCAATCATGCTATATTTAAAAAGAAAGAGTTCTCAATTTTAGTGATAGAACATATATTTATAAATCAGGATACTGTCGATAGAAAATACAAGGCGCTTGGTGACTATCAGTTTCCAACTTATTCTATCATGACACTAATGAGAGTTTGTTTACCGACAAGACAGATTTTTAAAAAAATATGTCTACTAACCAAGTAGGTTTTCTACGGATAGAATAATATATTTTTGGAACAAATTGCCTAATCAGATCAAAAACAGCAACAGTGTAAAAAAAATCTGATTGAATTGGCTGGTTTCAGAATCAAAATGGTAAGAAAAAGAATTTAAGAGGATGTTTTGGGGAAGTAGCGGAAAAATTACTGAACGCAATTTTATCTTTATATAGATATGATATTAATATTATATATGTTCATTGCAAAGATTCTTTTTTTTAAGTTGATATGGGAAGACAGAAACAGCCATCAGAAACAATACTGACAACACGAAGACCAACTGAATGACAATAACTAGGAAAAAATTGGTAGAAAACAATTCTATAGACGTTTTAAATGGCTAATAAGCAACTTCTCACACGAGAAAACGAGAACGTGGCTAAGAAAGGAAAACCTTAAAAGAGAAACTCAATCTCTCCTAATAGCAGCACAAAACAACGCCATAAGGACCAATCATATCAAAGCAAGAATTGAGAAGACGCAAAAAAACAGCAGATGTAAGTTATGTGGTAATCATATTTACCAACTCCTCCGCTAGGGCAGGACATGACATAAGGTCAATTTTTAAGCGGAGTTTAACAGGTTTGAATTCAGAGTGTTCCTTCTCCTAGACTAGTTGCCTCGCCAAGGCTGAAGAACCTAGTCTGCCCTACTATTTACCCATAGTTGGAGGGAGAATAATTGGATTCATACCTTTCCCAAGGGTATTAGTGCTATGTGAAATACAATCAGTCTCGTCCAGGATTTGAACTCGTGTCGCCGTGTCCATTTCCTACGACGATATCCATTACACCACGGGCACCTCCTCAAGTTATGTTGTAATAGAGACAAAACGACCAATATTATAATAAGTGAGTGCAGCAAATTAGCACAGAAAGGGTATATGACAACACACGACTGGGTTGGCAAGGTGATCTACTAGGAATTGTGCAAGAAATTTAAATTTGACCAAACAAACAAATGGTACATCCACAACCCAGAATCTGTCCTTGAGAATGGCAAACAAACTCCTACGAGATTTCAACATACAAATGGATCACCTAATTTCAGCCAGACGACCAGATCTTATAATAAGCAACAGAAAAAGAGCACTTGCAGAATCATGGACTTCGCTGTCCCAGCTGAGCACTCAGTAAAATTGAAAGAAAATGAAAAGAAGGACAAGTACCTGGATTTTGCTAGGGAATTGAAAAAACTGTGGAACAATAAAGTGACAATTATACCAATCGTGATTTGGGCTTTTGGTAGAGTTATCAAATGATTGGTATAGGAACTCGTGGATCTGGAAATAAGAGAACGAGTGGAGACTATCCAAACTAAAGCATTGTCAATATCAGCCAGAATACTGAGAAGCGTCCTGGAGACTTGTGGAGACTTGCTGTCACTCAAACTCCAACAAAAACCATCGACTAACGCTGCAGTGAAAACTCGAAAAGCAATAATAATAATAATAATGATAAAACAATGCCATAAGAATCAATTATATTAAAGCGAGAATAGATAACATGAAACAAATTAGCAAATGTAGGCTCTGCGGTAACAGAGACGAAACGATCAATCACATAATAAGCGAATGCAGCAAATTAGCACAGAAAGAGTATAAGTTTAGACACGACTGGGTGGGCAAGGTGATCCACTGGGAAATGTGCAAGAAGTTTAAATTTGACCATACCAACAAATAGTATATGCACAACCCCTAACCTGTCCTAGAAAATGACACATATAAACTCCTATGGGACTTTGACATACACACAGGTCACCTAATCTCCACCAGAAGACCGGGCCTTATAAAAATCAACAAAAAAGAGAGAACTTGCAAAATAGTCGATTTTGCTGTCCCGGCTGACCACAGAATAAAACTGAAAGAATATGAAAAGTAGGATAAGTACCTCAGCCTTGCTAGACAATTGAACAAAATTATGGAACATAAGCGGAGTTTAACAGGTTTGAATTCAGAGTTTTCCTTCTCCTAGACTAGTTGCCTCACCAAGGCTGAAGAACCCAGTCTGCCCTACTATTTACCCATAGCTGGAGGGAGAATAATTGGATTCATACTTTTCCCAAGGGTAATAGTGCTATGTGAAATGCAATCGGCCTCGTCCAGGATTTGAACTCGTGTCACCGTGTCCATTTCCTACGACGATAACCATTACACCACGAACACCTCCAATAGTCGTGATAGTCAATAAAAAAAGGATAACCTGCAGAATAGTTTATTTTCCTGTTTCACCTGACCACAGGGTAAAACCGAAAGTAATCGAAAACAGAGATGAGTACTTAGACCTTGCTAGAGAACTAAAAAAACCTATGGAACATAAAAATAATGGTGATACCATTTGAGCTTGCATAGTCGTTACAGTTACCAAATAGTTTGGTACATTAAGAGTAGGATTTGGAAATAAGAGGGCACGTGGAAACCATCTTAAGTACAGTTTTGTTAAAATCAGCCAGAATACTGAGAAGAGTCCTGGAGACTTGAGGAAACTTGCCATTTCTAAAGCTCCGGTGAGAAACCATCACAAAACGCTGATGTGAAAAACTCTCAAAAGAGTTAAGGTTTGGTTTGGTTTGTTAGGTTTTATGGCATATCAACCTTTGTAGGTTATTTAACGCCAAATCCATTTTTATGTGAATAATCTGTTCTATTTAAAACAAGTATAAGCATACAGTTTGTCAAAAATATTTCTATTTCAAACTATTCAAACAGTTATATGTAACAATTCAGTTAATTGTAAATACAGTTTTAAAACAGTTCTATTTCAAATAATTCAGTTAAGCATAATCACGTAGTTTAAATGTAAGTACGGTTTAATTGTCAAAAACATTTCTGTTTTAAGCTGTTCAGTTTACTCAAAACAATTCATTTTAGCATAAGTATGCTGTTAGTTCTATTTAACCCACAGATAGGGCCCAATCAGGTGCTACCACTCCGGGCCAGAGTTGACTTGGGAGCAATGGCAATGAAGGGGTACTCCGCATTCCCCAAAGCTCCAGCACTGCTGGAACCTCACCATCAGATTGTTTAGTGTCATAAGCAGGACACTCGTTTGGGGGGTCAGTGTATTCTACAGCCCCAGCCGACTGGGCAATCAAAAGAGTTAAGTAATAATGATAATGGTAAAGGGTTGATAAAAAGTCCGGAAGACGAGAGGACGAAAGGAAACCATCCAAAGAACAGACCCCCAGTGCTTGAAAAAGACTGGTAGAGAGGAAAAGCAGAGGAAGAATCGAAACAATAAAACCCCCAGCATTGCTGAGATCGTTAAAATACTTACAAGAGACTAGACACGATTAAGTGGCAAGGTGTACCAATGGGAATTATACAAAAAATCTTAATTTGACCATACGAACAAATAGTATTTGTACAACCCAGCATCTTTTCCGGAAAAAGAGACGCACAATCTCCTCTGAAACTTTGAAATAGAAACGGATCACCTAATCTCGGCTAGACGAACAGACGTTGTGATAATCAACAAGAAAAAGAGAAGTTGCAGAATTGTGAACTTTGCTGTCCCGGCTGACTACAGAGTAAAATGGAAAGAAAGTGAAAAGAAGGATAAGTTCATCGACCTTGCATGGTAATTTATAAAGCTGTGGAACATGAAAGTGAAAATTATATCTATTTTAATTGGTGCTCTTGGTAAAGTCATTAAAGGATTTGTAAAAGTACAGGAGGACTTGGAAATAAGTGGACAAGGGAAAATCATCCAAACTACTGCATAATATTGAGACCAGGCAGAATACTGAGAAGAGTCCTGGAGACTTGCGGAGACTTGCTATCACTCTAACTTCAGTGAAAGACCATCGGCTAACGCTAATGTGAAAACTCCCAAGGAGTAATAATAATTATATAAATAGGCAGAACACGGTGAACAACAGAATGACAATAACTAGGAAACAAAAATGGGAAGGAAAACAACTCACTGGGCGGTTTAAACGACTAATAAACAATATCTCACATGACAAAACTTGGTCATGGCTAAGAAAAGGAAACTTTAAGAGAGAAACAGAATCTCTCCTAATTGCAGCACAAGACAGCGCCCTAAGAACCAATCATATCAAAGCGAGAATTGATAAGACTCAACAAAATAGCAAATGTAGGCTATGTGGTGACAGAGATGAAACCATCAATCATATAATAAGCGAATGCAGCAAATTAGTACAGCGGGAGTATAAGGTGAGACAGGACTTGGTCGGTAAGGTGATTCACTGGGAAATGTGTAAGAAGTTTAAATTCGATCATACTATCAAAAAGTATATGCACAACCCAGCACCTGTCCTAGAAAATGCCACGCATAAACTCCTATGGGACTTTAACATACAAACGGATCACCTAATCCCGGCCAGAAGACCAGACGTAATAATAATCAACAAAAAAAGAGAACTTGCAAAATAGTCGACTTTGCTGTCTCGGCTGACCACAGAATAAGACTGAAAGAATGTGAAAAGAAGGATAAGTACCTCGACCTTGCTAGGGAATTGAAAAAACTGTGAAACATGCAGGTGACATTTATACCAATTGTAATTGGTGCGTTTGGAACAGTAACGAAAGGATTACTAAAGGGACTAGAGGACTTGGAAGTTGGCGGACGAGTAGAGACCATCCAAACTACAGCATTATTTAGAACGGCTAGAATACTAAGAAGAGTCCTGGAAACTTGAGGAGACTTGTAGTCACTCAGACTCCAGTGAAAAACCATCAGCTAACGCTGATGTGAAAAGCTCTAATGAGTGAATAATAATAGGCAGAAAAGCAAGACAACATTTAAAACAATCGATATAACTCGATGAGATACATCAGTAGGTACTGGCGAATGAAGGAAGACGGAAAAAGATACTGTTAGAGTATCAAACAATACAGATAAAACAAAACAATTCCTAAAAAAAACGAAAGGAAATTCTACCAGCAAAAAGGGTCATAATTTGGGAACACATACCCACAACCGGATACACAGGAAGCAAAACAATTTTTGAGCAAAATACGGGATTTGAGAAAACATGAAAGAAAAGCCAGATGGTAAAACAACATAAAAAAAAAAGAATTACAAGGATCCGATGAATGTCTTGAGGCGAAAATAAACCTCGATTTTCTCAAAGAACTACGAAAACGCCAGGCAATGATGGCATACGTGGCCTGTTCTGGACTTCGGTCCGGATCGTAGCCCTGGAAAAGGAACAATGGCAGACTTGGGGCCTTTAATTAGGCACCTAGTTTCGGGTGGGCGAGCTGCATCTTTGTCTCCTTTGTCCCCCATGCACGGCACTAGACCAAGCGTCTAGTTTAAGCCGTTAACTGGCATACGTGCCCGGACCCACATTTGGGTTCGTGAAACTGCTTGCCTCATCAGGCTCACATTGCACTAAGTGAGCCGATGAGCAGCACAGACAAGCAGGGTTCGAGTCTCGGCTCGTTCCCGACCACCCCTCCCCTTTATCCCCACTTTAATAGGCCTTCGGGCTTTTGACCTTGTGTCAAGTCGTGTCTGGTGGGAGGCAGCGACAAATACCGACATACGTGGATATTGGTCTAAAAAATTATTTTCCATCCACGACAGACAGTCTATCCAAAGTAATAGATGTTTAAAAGAAATAGATACACCGGATGGATAACGAAAAGAAAAATCACCCTGATCAAAAAAAACAAAAAAAAAAAACAAACCGCCCCCTATAACTATAGACCCATAACGCGCCTATCGATGATGAGCGAATATTAACGGCACAAATAAGGAGAGCGGATTTATTTTTGGCGAATAAACTTCCGACTGTTCCCCGAAGAAAAAAAAAGGATGTCACGAAGGAAAATGAGGAATAGGATATCTAATTGTCAAAATTTCTGAGACGAAGCTTGATGATTTTTATCAGTAAGAGTTTACGGATTATTGATTTCGTCTTTATTATTGTTTTTTTTTTTACAATGTTTCGGCCGCTGTATCCTCCGGCCTTCCTCAGGTGTCCCTTTTTTATCTGAGCATATAAATGATTCAACCAGGGAAATCATTTTTAAAGTTTGACTGTTGATCAAACAAGGCGTTCAAGAGCTATGAATAATTTCAACTCCCATTATCCATATACGGTAAAGAAAGGAATGGTCCGTTGCTTACAACATCGATCAAAATACATTTGTAGTAATACTGAGGCATAACAAGAAGAAATGATTAGTTTGAGACATAACTTCCTTTGTAAAAACTACCCAGAGAGCATAACATCGGCTCCATAAAACCTGGATAGAAGGACGATAAGCGTAAACTCACCACAGTATGTCTGCCCTATGTCAAAGGACTAGCCGAAAGGATCCAAAAGATATGCAGTCCATATGACATCAGGACAGTATTCACAAGTGATTCAACTCTCACGGGATATCTCTTCCGGATCAGACCGAATATAACAATAACAAAAACTGTTTTTACTCCATCCCTTGCAGTTGTGGTAAAATATACGAAGGTGAGACAGGTCGCCCACTAAAAGTCAGGCTAGAAGAACATCAAAAGGCAGTAGTACGAGGTGAGATTGAGATGTCGGCTATGGCGGAACATATATGGAAGGAAAAGGGAAACCATCTGCCCTTATTGGGTGAAGTTGAAATAATTGATAGAGTTGAATATTGGAGGATTAGACGCCTTAAGGAATCGGCGCATATGATGGGCTGCAATGACCTGCTAAGTAGACCAAGTATAGAGATGAATACAATATGGGAACCGATAATCAAAAAAGTTAGATAAAAATAACAATAAAGATGAAGACAATAGTTTGAAAACTCTTACTGATAAAAATCATCTTATAAAACTTCTTGCAATGCTTCTCGGATAAGCGTGAAAAACAATGACGTTATTATTTGCGGAAGATCTTCATAATTCTTGAACGCTTTGTTTTTTCGACAGTCAAACTTTAAAAATGATTTCCTAGCTTGAATCATTTCTATGTCCAGATAAACAGTGGACACCTGAGGAGAGCCGGAGGATACAGCGGCCGAAACGTTGTGAAAAAAACAATAAAGTCGAAGTCAATAGTCCGAAAACTCTGACTGATAAAAAGGATGCCTGATATACATTGATCAACACATCTTCAAGGACGCAAAAATATAGCAATGGCATGGTTATTAGATGCTAAGAGGTTAAGAAATTACATCAACTGTACGTTAATATATATATATATATATATATATATATATATATATATATATATATATATATATTAACGTACTTTATATATATATATATATATATATATTAACTGTACGTTATATATATATATATATATATATATATATATATATTAACGTACAGTTGATGTAATTTCTTAACCTTTTAAATCTATATAAAAAAGATATATATATATATATATATATATATATATATATATATCTTTTGTATATAGATGTTTCTTAAGATTTTTTGGTACATTGTCCTATTGGATACAAATCATTTTTAAACATGTCTGTCTGACCAATGAATTGGATTCTCACTGGCATAAGGGTATTTCCCGTGGCGTTATGGCTAAAATGCGAGACTACACACTCGAAGTTTATGAGTTCGAACACCAGTCGTGTTGTTATTATTACGTTCACTTTTGGACTAACACCCTTAGAAAATATATGAACTCTCAAATCCCTCCAGCAATAGGTTAAATTTTGTTCTTCTTCGAGAATGGCATTGGCATCGAATAACCCACGAAAATTGATATGCCATTAAACAAAGAACCCAAACCATCTAATTGGTACTACCACTCCGGGTGTCTTAGGTATGAACACGAATCTACATCTGATGGTGGGGCTCCATTTCTGGAGTATTAAACCTTGTATCGACATTTCAAGCGACAAACTAAATATCTCACAGGAAGGCTTGGACATAGCTAAGAAAGAGAGAGAAACGAAATCCCTTCTAATAGCAGCGAAAAACAACGCCATAAAGACAAACTACGTTAGTGGGTAGATCGTTCGCCAATGGTCCGGGACACCAGGGTTCAATCCCAGGTCACGTCACACCAAAGATTTTAAAAATGCAATATAAGGTACTTATCAAGGGTAAAGTGGAGCAATCCAGGGAAAGAAGTAGCTTTCCTGTACACCTCGGTGTAGTAACTATTGACAAGGGAGCCTTCTGGTCACCCTCGACTAAAGGGAGACAACTTTACTTTTACTTACAAACGTTAAAGCAAGAATAGACAAGACACAACAAAATAGCAGAAAGAGAAAGAGTCGAAATAATCAATCATATGATAAGCGAATGCGGCAAATTAGCACAAAAGCGTATACGACTAGACACGACTGGGTGGGCAAGGTAACTCACTGGGAACAGTGCAAGAAATTTAAATTTGACCATACGAACAAATGGTATATGCATAACCTAGCATCTCTCTGGGAAAATGAGACGCACAAACTTTTCTGGGATTTTGAAATACAAACAAATCACCTAATCGCCAGACGACCAGGCCTAAAAAAAAGAGATGGTGCCGAGTAATGAGTTTTGCCGTCCCTGCAGATCATAGAGTAAAATAAAATTAATAAAAAAGTGAAGAGAGATAATACCTTGCTTGAGAACTGAAAAAAAAACAAACTATGGAACATGGGGGTGACGGTGATACCAATTGTAATTAGTGCACTGGGAACAATCATTGAAGAATTGATAAAGTTGGTTTCGTTGGTTTCTTTGTTTATTGGGATATAAACCTTTGTAGGTTAATTTATGCCAAAGCCATTCTCCTAGAAGAACAGTAATGGTACTATTTAACCTATAGCTGGGAGGATAAGGGGGTTCATACCTTTCCCAAGGGTATTTGCCCAAAAGTGAACGTAATAGCGCGTCTGGAATACGAACTCGCTTTAACCAGGACATCAACCGAGAATTGATAAAAGGATATTGAAATAAAAGGACAAATGGAAAACATCGAGAATAGAGCATTTTTAGGATCAGCCAGAATACTGAGAAGAGTCCTGGAAACTCCAGTGGAAAACCATCAGCTAACGCTGATGTGAAAAACTCTCACCATACTCTCATGTAGTCGGAATATATGGTAGGTCGACTATAAATACAAATAACATGGACCACAAACTCAATTCACTAATTGATTTAAAATGACAGGAGACATGAAAGTTACAAAATTCTCTGGCATTAACAATATTTTTTTTTTATTTCTAATTGCGTCATTATAATTAATGAATTTATTTTGAGAATTTAAACTTCTTCATGGTTAAATTTCGAAGGAAGGTGAAAAAAATTATGACCTGTAGAATAAATAAGGAGAAAATTAACAACACAAATGACCGTAATGTCAATCCAAAATTTTAAAAACAAAATCGTATGTGGACTTACACTGAGATAAATCTAAAATTTCTTAAAAGTGTAAATATCCCCTTCTTTCTATTTACATATTAATTTGTTCATCTATGTATTTGTTTTTATGGCCTACTGAAGAGCCTTTTTTTTGGCAGAATACAGATCAAATCTGTGACTGGAGCACATGTAATAATCAACCCTTTCGTCTGGTATAAACCACATTTTATACCCATGAAAAATCTTTAATCCTAATCTAAATCAACTAAAGAATCTGATAAGAGATCTGTGAGTCATGATCAACAGGTGCTCCCTTGATAGCCAAAATAGGGGTTACGATTGGCATCCTTCGAATGTTGGCTGTTTTACTTTCAGGTAAAGAGACAACGACTAATGCAACAATTCAGGAGATTTATCAACGGAAAAATAAACAAGCGAAACCAAAATAAAATGTACTTTCCTGTTGTCTTAAGGGCAGTCCTATACAAAGAGGGCATAGGAAAAGAATGACAGAAATTAGGACAGAATCCACAAGCTGACCAAGCTAGAATGATAGTTGATATTCTGATCCGTTTATACTAGACACATGTAAGCCTGTATGTGTAGATTTAAATAAACAAGACCCAGAAGATTAAGTACTAAAAAGCAAGAGCTCCTTAAGTAAACTGAAACGCAAAATACTGAAAAATCAAAACACCAAAGTTGTTAGTATCGTAAAATCAATGTTAGCAACAAGACAAAAGAGATATAAAGATAGCATAGAAAATCCTGACTGAAAAGAACACTACATTACCATCCCTTAAAAATGAAGACTGGAAAAAAAAAAAAAGATACAAACCATGTAAGTAAAGTAAAGTTGTCGACCTTAGTCGAGGGTGACCCAAAGGCTTCCTTTTTGATATCTACTACAGTAAGGTGTAGGGGAGGGCGCTACTCCTTTTCCTGGATTGTTCCATTTTACTTTGCATTTTTGAAATTCACCAGCTGTGACAATCTGGCTTTAGTAGGGTGTATTCCAATTCGTGCTGTAGCTGTTGATTTGAAGCTGAAATCATAAAAATTGGTCAGTCATCTCATAAGATGTATAGCAATAACATCGTGAATTTTCAAGAGTCTGTGACAATTTTAAATGCCTGTACAAAAAGTTTAGAAACTTGTTGAAGGCACCACATATCTGAAAGAATGACTGAGGAAAAGAATAACCTAATTCAGAAAGAACGGAAATTAACGATCCCCAGTAATTATAGACTTATAACATGCTTACCTCTGATATAGAAAATCATAATCACACAAATTAAAGATAAGATTTATTACTTTCTTTTATGATGAAGACCCTTTCCGGAAGAATAAAAAAGGATGCCGCATAGAAAAAATAGAAACTTTAATCTATAATACATAAAGTCTTATGATATGGTCCCGGAAACATGGATAATAAAATATCCGATAATTGAAAGGAATCCAGTTGATCTATTACAAAATGACAGTTGCTAAAAGTGGGTAGACTGCTCGCCAATGGTTCGGGAGACATGGGTTCAATCCCAGGTTGCGTCATACCAAAGACTTTAAAAATGGTACTTGATACCTACTTGCTTCACACTCAGCAATACAAGGTACTTATTAAGGGTAAAATGGAGCAATCTCGGTGTAGTAGCTATTGAAAAGGGAGCCTTCTGGTCGCCCTCGTCTACGGTCGCTAACTTTACTTGACTAGATATACATAAATAGTCAAGTCATTTAAGATAGTAACCATATATATGTAAATATGTATGTGTGTGGGGGCTTTCTCCGTGTGTGTGTGTGAGTGTGAGTGTGTGTGTGGGTTTACAAGGGTCGTTAAAAAATTTCCAAGCCTCACTCAGAAAGAAGAGCACTGCTGAACATTTTTATTGTGGTAACGCACAATATCTTATATAACTACAAAAATCTCCATAAGTTTCTCTATATTTATAAGAAATAGTAGTTTGCTACGACAGCAAAAATATTCAGCTATGTTCTTCTTTCATTGTGAGGCTTAGACATTTTTGAACTATCCTCGTGTGCACAAATATATATGTGTGTGCGTATGTGTATGTGTGTTCATGTGTGTATGTATACGTGTGTGCTTATGTACAAGTCTTTATAAAATCTAAAATATTTCTTATCGTAAGGTAAATGGTTTTTCCAGATATCATTATTGAAATCTTTATTTCGTGTTTGTGTGATTTATAAAAAAAAAATGTCGGATTGAGAAATGGTCTCATTAGTCGCAGTTACGACGGCATTGAACGAGAAGTGGGCAAAACAAAGAGAATTCGGTTAACAAAAACAAAAACAACATAAACTCAGGGAACAAAAAAAGAAAAAAAAAAAGCGACAATAACGATGAGATAATTACGTACCGAGAGCAAGAAGTTTGTAAAAGTTTTTTTTGTGTTTTTTTATTTATTTATTTTACTATTTATTTTTTGCTTTCCTTTCGGCAGGACAAAAATGTTATAATAATAATAATAATAACAAGAAGAAGGAGAAGAAGAGGAGGAGGAGGAAGAGGAGGAGGATTATGGGGAGGGTGATGAGTGAAAATAGAAAGATAACGAGAATTTTAAGTGAAGAAGAAGAAGAAGAAGAAGAAGAAGCGAAGGAGGAGGAGGAGACGGAGTAGGATTG
>CAUZXS010000434.1:0-45000 GCA_963585895.1 Sepioteuthis lessoniana
AAGTTTTATTCATAATGAGAACCAGTTCGCTAGCCTGTCATATATATATGTATATATATATATATATATATATATATATATATCAGTGTGTGAGTGTGTGTGTGTAACGTTACGAGTCTCCAAATGACGTTTGTAATAATACTACGCCACATAGACGCTCGTACCACCATGGTTCTAACGGTACTATGAGTGTAGCACTATGGCTCAAGATTTTGTTGTGACCCAATGGGAGAAAAATAACGAAAACGCAAGTACAAACATTTTTTGCTACTACAACATATAGTAGTCGTCGAGAAGAGAAAAACAGAGTATGAAAAATGAGTCTACTGCTTTATGATAGTAGATAGAAATAAATTGTCATGAGAAGAGAAAGAAAGAGAGAAGAGACTGAATTTCATATTATCTTTCTCGTTTTCTGTGGTAATTCTCGCACGTGATTCGTCAGATTCTTTCGTCACGTCTTCACTGCGGGATTGCCCCCCCCTTCACAGAGCTCACCTAAAATGAGAACCGTAATTTTCAGCTGTCTTCATATCGTCATGTCGTATACAACCGATTCTCTTTTCCTGTTTTCTATCACGCGTCCATTCCCACAACCCTACCTTTGACTTTCTTTCAGACATTCAGAATCCGGCACCGACTTGGGGCAGATACAATTCTATTTTTGACTTAGGCGTCCACTGCTATCCTATCTTAGACTTGGGGAACCCCTAAGACTAGGTGGAAAACCACTTACTATTAGAATAAATATCCGGAGTCCCAAATTATATTACACATATAAACAAATCATTTAAACCATTTTTCTTAAAATATACACACCACTGTGTGCATGAATAAACTAACCGTTTTCAAAACCTTTTTTGAAAAAATAAGTGCTCAAAAACTCGACAGCAGAAAAGGATATAAACTGTGTGTGTGTGTGGGTGAGTGTGTGTATTTGCGCTACGTTACCTCGTTAATACATGTTTGATTAAACAATATAGACATTTTTTGTCTACATATTTTTGTAATAATTCTTTCAAGTTGCTGTATCAATGTTATGATATCCGGTTGGAATTGAATTAATAAAACTAGCACAATTAATAGGTTCACTCGATCTTGAGCCATCATCATGGCTTGAGTATATTGCATGTACATTGGTACTTTATAAGAATTGAGCGTTTATGTATTGAAGCGTTCATTTTAAAATTTGTTTTTATTAATAGCTGCAGCAGCAAAAGATATTTGAGCAAATTAGTCCTGGAATCAAAATAATTCTATTGAGTTTAGGATATTTGCTTCTAAAAAGGAACTCTTCGAGAATCTGTGATTTTTGTTTTATTATTTTTTTGTTTTACCATTGCTGTTTTTTTCGGTAAGAATTATCTTTAATTTAGTTGTTGAACAGGAATGTTTTTTAGATGTTGGGCCATTGAAATGGTGCCAGAGAGATGCATACTGAGTCGTCTTGTTAGAGTAGTTGAAGTTAAACCAACCTACATATTGGGTTTTTCAGAAATACAATCTCTAACAGGACATTTAAATTAATATATATATATATATATTATATATATATATATATATATATATATATATATAACGTTTACTTTTTGCAAAACTCCAATCGATGGGGAAGAATTATTTTTAATAACTATGTTGGAGGTTTTTAATTCATTATAGTATATTATAAGTTTTATTGTTTTATTTGAATCAACGTTTTTAAGATATTTTCATCTAATTTATAATTATATTGCATTTGGCTGCAGTAAAAAGTTTGAAAATTGCTTGTTTATTGGGCGGAGTGTTTATTTTGTTGGCTAACATTTGTATCTGTTCATCGACAATATAGTTAGGGAACCCATTATTGATGAGACTTTGTTTTAATCATTTAAAAATATTATTCTCCCGAAGAAGATTAATTTTGCACGGAATATTAAGTTATTAATCATTGCTTTTCATATCAGAAGTTATATTTTAAAGTTGAGGGTACAGGAGTTGTTAATCTTTTTTTTTTTTGTGAGTAGAAGTAGTGAATATATTATTATCATTATTATTATTAGTAGTAGTTGTAGTCTAAGTAGTAATATCAATCAGAACACCTAAAAATGAAATATCATTGTTTTTGTTCAGTTCATTGGTAAAATTAGGAACTGAAATTTTTTGGAAGGTGTCTTGTATGTTTATTTCATTAGTATAATTTCTAAGAATAAGTATATCATCAACATATCTTAGGTATGTTTAAGGTTTTTAATGCTATTGGATATTTTATTTTCAAGTTTGGACAAATGGAATTACTAAAAATCGGACCGAGAACTGATCCCATAAATACCGTCTCTAAACTCAATAGAATTAATTTTGATTCCAATGCTAATATACTCAAATGTCTTTAGCTGCTACTACTATTAATAGTATCAAATTTAAAAATAAACGCAACAACAATACACCAGTATAAACAACAAACGCTCAATTCTAAGGAAGTCGCAATGTACATGCAAAGGTTACATCGCTTTTGCAAAATACACACCCCCGTGATTCGGCAGAAAGTACTAGTGAACTAATTAATTTTGGAAGGTTTATTATTATTATATTATTCCCGTCGGATATCATAACAACTTGAAAGGATAAATACAAAAATATGGAGGCAAAAATCTCTCTCTCTCTCTCTCTCTATATATATATATATATATATATATATATATATGTATCATGATGTCGTGCTGACAGCAAGGAGTTCCTGCACTCTCTATTGCCATCAATTCCAATCGTCCATTGCTCTTTGTAGGTCATCTAGGTTGCATCCTGTTACCGTACAAAACTGTTGTAGGTCTGTGGGGATCGGGCAACACTGGCATATCCATGTATTGGATTCCGTAACCGAACGTTGCCTTATAAGTTTGTCCTTGCTTCTCCTTCAATTCCCTCGTTGGTCTTGTTCGTCATTTTGAACAGTTTGTGAAATGGGAGGCAAGTTGCCGTATCGATGCTGACTTGAAGAGTGTTGCTTCGAGGATATTTTCTGGGTAGTTCTCTGAATTCTAGAGTGATTACTATCAAGCCTTTTCCCAACGCGTTTTGTTAGTGTCCGTATGGTTCATCCATTTATTAGTATGGACGTAGCTAAAACTTGGAAGAAATCTAGTTTTATTGAATAGATTACATTTCCGTATGTTCGATTACCTGTCCGAAACATACGCTAAGTGAATGATGATTTCACTTTCGGTAGATGAGATCTTGTTGCCGATGTATGTGCACTGGACTATTAATTTTTGAGGTTTGCCTCTTTAGAGGAGATGGCTACCTTTTTTTAAACATATGCACTATGTTATATTTATATTCATGTAGATACTCCTTGGGCTGGTGTATATGTGAAAAGCGCTATATCATCTGTCTACGTCTGTCATAGATTCTGCAGGATATTGTCTACTTCTTGCTTTTTTTTTAATGTGAAAACGTTTTTATTAGATATTTGAATGTTAGAAGTACCGTATTTGATGGCATAAAAGACGCACGTAGGTTATAAGATGCACTCCAATTTTAGCAGGGCAAATCAAGAAAAAAACACATTTCTAATATTAGGCGTTTTAAAATTAATATGAAACATCATTAATGATAACACTTTTAATCTGCACAATAGCCGTTTAAGTCATGACAATAGGTTTATGAAAATTAGTCTAAAGTTGTGGCTAATAGGAGTTACCAGGTAGCTAATCTCGACCGACTCTTGCAAATTTTAAACGTACATATGGCATATAAGACGCTGGGGAATTTTTAAAGAGTTTTAGTTAAAAAAATGTGCGTCTTATATGCCGTCAAAGACGGTACATAATTTAGGCTGAGTATAAACAAATCTGTTGCTAAAGAATCTCCCTGCAAGACGACGGCGACAATGTCGAAGTAGTCAGAGTTTTGATCAGGTGAGCGAATCATTGCTTTCGTGTTTTTATAAAGCATCATCATAACAGTAAAAATTTCTTTGGAAAAACCACATGCAATAGCATTTGCTCCATCTTTCTTTCTTGAATGGAATCTAACACCTATATATATATATATACAGAGAGAGAGAGAGAGAGAGAGAGAGAGAGAGAGAGAGAGAGAGAGAGAAAAATGTTAAGTAAATCTTTTATCATGCAAACACGGGACATTACTCTCCTTGTTGTATGCTATTAGTTCACTTAGTTTCATTTCTAGAATATCATCTCGGAAATTTAAATGTATCTAATATTATATCGGTTAATAACAAGATAAACTACCATACACACACTCTCTCTCTCTCTCTCTCTCTTAATATATATATATATATATATATATATATCCTTTCCCTTTTTTCTTTGTTTTTTTTCTTATTCTTGTGAGTATCTTTTACAAGGTCATTACTTCGATAAATCTTTCTATTTCCGACTCCTAAACCTTCCTCATTTTATTTCTGTTTTTTTTCATCTCTTTCTCTTAGTCGGTCTGTCTGTCTCTCGCTCTCTTTTACAAATTACTGATTTCTGTGGATTTTTTTCTTCTCTTCTAGCTATCATTTTATTCTTCACTTTTTATCTTCTTTCTCACATTTATTTCTCTTTAGACTATCGTTTTTTTTCCTTTAGTCAGCCCTCCTGCTATCTACAGACTTTCCATTTTCCAATGAAGAATGTACGTGTCAAAATTGTGCATGTGACTCGGGTAGGTAATACTGTCAGAAGGTGGCAAATGACACTATATTTTTGCCTAGTATTGTTACATTATACACCGGTCTGTTTTCCCTTCTTATATGTTTCTCTTTGTTTTTACTTATTTATAATTTTTTTTATGTGTATGTGTATGTGTTTTTCTTCTTTTTGTTCCACGGTCACTCCTTCCATCACTTTTCTATTTCCGACACCTCTGTTCGCCACGTCTTATTTCTATTTGCTTGTATTTCTTGTCGCTTGTGAGATAAGCCGAGCCACACGAATAACAAAATGGCGGATGACATGCATTCGCTGTGACAGCCTATCACATCAGAACATCAGATAAGAATCCCGTATCAATGCGGTAGCATCATGAAGTAAAAGAGTGGCGGCCACCAGGTTTGATATAGGAATGGTGCTTGGTGAAGGTCATTGCTTCTGACCATTGCCTCCAGGGGTATTGATTACAATGGCGGTAGTAATGGTATTGTTGGAAAAGAATCAGACAACAATAACGTCGTCTCTTTTACTTCTTTTAGCCTGTTATTGTTGTTATTATTGTTGTTGTAGAGGGCAGTGTCAGTGACACGTCTATGTTCAGAAGCGACAAAGCGGAGACTTGGATAGTAAAAGACAAGTATCTGGGGCGGAACTAAAAGAGGAAGATACAGACGTAGTCAACGCAGCAACAACAACGACAAAGGAAATAAGTAGTATACAAGACATCCCACCGAATGAATGTATATAGATATGAAGAAGGATGAATTTTGTTCAATTGCCTAAAGACATAAACACACACATTCACACAAACTTTTATATATATATATATATATATATATATATATATATATTAGTTTTGCGCTGGCACATGGTCACAGCACTCGGTGACTCAGTTTCTCGGCTCTGCAACCATTATACCAAGCGTTGGTTATTCTATCTCTAAGTTATCCCAACGTAATAATTATCCTTTATTGCTAATATTGAAGAACGCTCTTTATTTATAAATATAGCATACTATATATTCCTCTTATATATATATTCCTCTTATATATATATTCACTATATATATATATATATATAGTGAAAGGTCTCTTTGTATAATCGTTATCATCTCAGGAAATGAACTCTGTGATCTGAGTTCAAATACTGGACTATTTTTTTTGCATTTCCCATAGCACTAATACACTTGAGGAAAGTAAGCATCCAACTACTTTACCAGTATCTCTCTAGAAAATAATTGGGTAGACGAGGTAGGCCCACCGGTCTAGGAGAAAGAAAATTGGTATATATATATATATATTAAAATGAATTGGTCTGCAAATAAATTTTAATGTAGTACTTTATCATTTTAATTCATATAATTATACTCTACAGGTGTTTCACTCCTCTAGGTCATTTTTTGGCCATTAATAATGTGTACGTTTTGAAAGGAGAGTTAGTCTTTTTAATTCATATTAATTCATTTATTAATTAATATGCATATACAGTTTACGATAATTTGTGTGAATATGTTTATGATAGAATTTTTACTATTGCAATATTCGATTATATCGACAACGTTTTTTGAATCGCAGCTAATAATTTTATTCTAATGAACGTTTTGGGGTATTCAAAGGTATAGGATTTCCCTTTCATGAATATAAAATTTGGTGGGCGTAGCTCTACTAAGTTCACCAAATTTTTACCCCGAAGGCCGCTATTTCTTCAGCTACTACACCGAAGAGTAGGAGAGGGCACTACTCCTTTTCCTGAATTGCACCACTTTAACCTTTATCTGTAACTTATAATGCTGTATTAAGCAAGGCAGCATCAATGTCTATTTTTGAGTCTTTGGGATGATTCGACCAAGTCTTCCGGGTCATTGGCAAACATTCTACTCACTTGGCCAATGGGTCCTGCTCTTCAAATTTAGATGAGGTTAGAGTGTGTTTTAAGTTTTTTGGTTATCGTTTGCTTTTAATGATTTTGATTTTAACATTGTTTTGTTTTTAATTGTTATAGATTTTTTATTATTTCTGTGACTCGTTGAATTGGAAGAATCTATATTTTATGATTAATTCTATACGGTCAGTGAAAATTTATTTTATTAAAGACACGTTGTCGTGTTTCTTGGAATTTTTCTGTAAACAAGGAGATGGCCAGTTTTCTTTGTTCATGGAGGATATTACTGAGTAGGTTTGTGACTTCAAATGTCACAACAATAAAAAAGGGGATATCATTTCTAGTTTAGCTCTTTATTTTATATAGAAATGATTGTTGTAGAATATCTATTAGTTAGCAGAGTTTGTTCATAGGGCTTGATGAGTCCGCTATAAAAGATCTAAATTCATGGTCACTGTAATTTTTAATTTCTATGTATTCACATTTTTATGCTTCTACAACTATTTATACATATTCAGATTTGGGAATTTTTGGTAATTAGTTAAAACACCTTTTTCTTTTTAGTTAATGTTTCATTGTGTATGTAGCAGAATTTTGTAATTTTTGTACCAGTTAATTCATAGTAAGTTTCATGTATTTGTATTTCTGTGATATGTATTGTTTAAAATGACTATGAACCTTCTCTTGTTTGCTTCTTTTACATTATTTTTTTCGTTTTCCTATATATTTTTAAGGCTTGTCTTTGTATGACGGGTTGTCTTATGTAGTTTTTTCTTTTAGGTTAATATTCCAGAGCTTTTCAGTGAACGTGTTCAATTCACAATTGTTATTTTTATCTGTGAAGCATTTGGATTTATCTTTTACTCGGGAGTCCTCTGATTATTTTTATTGTTAAATTTTTCTATCAATCTAAATTTTCTTTCAAATTTTTGGAGATCTCTGTTTTATATGTCTCTATTGATTTTTGAGGTTAGACAAAATTTTAGACCAATTTTTTTGTAAATCAATTCATGTGTTTAATTTGTATGTTGATTGATTATTTTAGGTTTTATGTTGTAAGTATTGATTGATATGTGACTCAGACTGGACTTTTTGTTCAGTCTGTGTTGTCTAAAACATGATTTCTTTTTGTAAAGCCTAAAATAGTTTCTTTTTTCTATTGTTACAAGTACAGGGTCTTTCAAAATAAATGCAAGTCATTGATAAGATAATGGTTTATTACTGTGACAAGTGGGGGTCTCCTCGTGGTGTAATGGTTAAAGCGATGGACAGCGGAAACGTAGTAAGCGAGTTCGAACTCGAATCGCACTATAACGTTCACTTTCGGGGAAATACCCTTGGGAAAGGTATGAACCCCCTTATCCTCCCAGCTATGGGTTTAATAAGTACCATTACTGTTCTTCTAGGAGAATGGCTTTGGCATTAAATAACCTACAAAGGTTGATAAATGAATAAACCTAAACCTGCTGTGACAAGTGTAACGGCGTTTATTTAGAACACGTCCTGTAAAAATGCATCTTTGAGCTCGAGACATTAAATCAATGTTTTTTTTTTCAATTGTGATTACATCAGCTTCCAGGACATCCATCTTTTTTTAATTTCTTGTCTCAGAAATAAATCATTATCATATTAATGGGTTGCATCTATTTTTATCGCTAAATTAGTGGTTTCATCCATTTTTATGCAGTCTTTGATAATTACTATTGTTTCTGGGCCTTTAATAGTGTTGAAGAACGCTATCTTCATCTTCCTTTGATTTAGTAGGTTTACCTACATTTTTAGATGTTGACTTTTTGCTCTGTAGCTTCCTTCGTTCGTGCAAATTTCAACTATATTTTGTAGGTAAACATGCATTTTTTTCAAATTATCCATTATTAAGGACTTTGTATCACTACGACTGGATTCCATTTTTGGTAGTTACATGTGGTTAATGATGGCGTCTATTTTGGATTTTGGTTTTTCTTGCGCTTGAGTAGACTGTAGGCGACAATTTCTTTACTACCTACATCCCGACACAAGAAAAATGAGAAGACTTGAAAAATTACAAGTAAAAAGAATAAAGAAACAGTATTCCATTGTCTTTAGTACAACTTGTCTTAATAAAAATATCGAATCTCAAATCATTTTCAAAAATAAATTTTTAAAATAAACTTTTGGTCATTGGCAGTTTGTTGCCTATGCCATCATTAGACCACGGCTCTGCATCAAAACTATCCTAAATTACAAATAGGGTCAACAACGAAATTTTTCGTACATGTATGTATATTGAATATTTGTGATCCATTTCTTAGAATTTTATACTCGAACGACCCCAAACATTTTACATGTTATTAAGTACACAAAAATGATAATAAACTCAATTTTGAGAAGGATAGGTTAAATTTACAAGATATGAGAAGAAAAATAAACAAAGGAGGAAAAGAAAAAAATATTCGTACAGCATGAAAAACTGAAAAATATCAAAAATATTAATCGTCAATAACGTGACCTCTCATATTTATAACATACCTAAGCCGTTTTCTAAAGCTTTTGATGAGATTTGAACAATCCTTTTCTGGAATTTTCTTCCATTCTTCAATGGTTACACGTTTTAATTCCAAAAGGTTTTTTAGTGATCGACGATTTATTCGAACTTTCAATGCTTGGCATAGATTTTCAGTAGGATTTTAATCAAGATTCACTGAAAACTATGAAAGAACTATTTGCTTATTTTTCTGAAGTCACGCAGTCATTTAGATGCATGTTTTGGATGTTTATATGTTTGGAAAGTAAATATCCGGCCTATATCAAGATTTTGCGCTGATAGTTGTAGATTTTCATCAAGAATTTTGGTATAGTCTTCAGATTCCATTATTCCTCTTATTTTAGATAATTGTCCTGTCCCCCTTGAGCTAAAACAACCCCAAACCATCATCGAGCCGCCTCCATGTTTTAATGTTGTTATTTTGTTCTTTGGGAAGAGAGCTTTACCTTTCTTGCCCAAATTCTTCTGTACATCATTATGTCGAAAAAGCTCAATTCTTATACGATCCCCCCATACTACCTTTTTCCAAAAGTAATTTTCTTTGTCCAAGAACGTTTTGGTAAAATCAAACCGAGCAACAAAGTTACATGGTTTATGAAGAGGGCTTCGTTGTAGTCGGTTTCCATTCAATCCATTTCTATTTAAAAAGCGTTATATTATTTGAGTACTTACTCTGATAGACATCGAATCCAAACTTTTGGCGATATCTTTCAAAACAACTCTTGGGTTTATATTAAGCTTTCAACACAATTTTCGTGCAGTTCTCGGCTACAATAAAGCTTTTTCTTCCACGCTTAGGCTAATTCTCTGCCATGCCAAACTCTTTCAACTTCTTTATAATTAACTGTTCCGTAGATCTAGGGATTGCTAACTAATCTGAAGTAGTGCCGTATTTCCTAACTTGATGAAGTCAATAATTTTCTGTCTCAAGTCAATGCTAAGTTTTTTTTCCTTCCCCATCGTTTTCTTAATACAAGAATAACAATGGTGTCAATGTGTGAAGTTTTTTTTTCTGGAATTATCACTTATATCCTAATGGGTAAGTACTCTAGAATGCTTCACCAATAAATAATCATGTAAATTACTTATAGTTTCATGAATGAAGCAATCCAAAATCATATTTTCTACTGTAATAATAATTTTGTCTTTTCCTATTTTGAATAATTCGCGTGTTAAATTTCTTGTATTTATCCTATTGTTCTGAAAATTGTGTTTTATATTTAGCTTTTGTGCTTATTAACATATAAAAAAATGGCATTAGAATCTAAGAAATGGCTAAAATAATCAAAATTGATGGGTGTACGAATAATTTCGTCGTTGATATTGACCGCTCTTAATGATTTTATCAAACTACAATATATATATATATATATATATATATATATATATATATATATATATATATATATATAAGTGTATGTGTCTGCGTTTTCTGGAATGTAAAAACTGTGCACAAAATCTTAATCAAATATGGAAACTTCGAATAAAATAAGTCTGAAATCAAAATGATAAACAAGATTGTAAAACAAAATAAAGCACTTTTATTCATACGTATATGTAAAACAATATGATACAGTTTAAATATTTATTTTTATTTTTTGGGTATTGAATCAGTTTTTGCTTCTTTTGCAAAAGAAAGAAAGCATCATAACATAATATCTTATAAATATGAAAACAGTTTAGAAAAATATCTTTATTTTTGAGTTATTTATTCATTTATTTATGTTGAGGAGAGTATTGGATTTTAAAAGTCATGTTGTTCGGCTTGGCACTGGGGATAAAGTTGGGAACATACCATCAATAATCAGGTGAAAATATTGTGAGACTACCATCTTTACTATTTTCAATGATAAATTGTTGACGCAATAATAACAGACGAGCGAAGATTTCTTTAAAAAATATATCTCACTTTATTGTAAGGTTCGAAAAGGGTTACTCAAGGTTTTACTGTGAGAGGGAGTCGGAGACCGAACAAAGACTGCAATATATTGACCCCCACTCTTATGGCCATCAGCGTTGTGTCTTTTTCGTTCTCCTGATGCTCAACCGGAGGCCTGGGGGCTCAGATCTCTGCTGGATGATGGCTTTGTTTACTACATCTTATCACCAACTGGTCTCCAAAACTCCATTGGGGGTCCCGAGGGCCCCTCCGGCCGGTTGTGGCTTTCTCTACCACATCTCATCTCTACCTCGTCTGATCTCCAACTCTCTCGGGGGCCCCAAGGGCTCCTCCGCCGGGCGGTGGCTTTTTCTACCACATCTTGTCTCCGTCAAAACTCTGGTCCCAAACTCGCTGACTTCTTGTCTTCACCGAGTTATATAATAATTCAATCGCCCACTCAATCTTTGGAATGGCATGTTTGAGCGTCATCAAGCGGAAATAACTGTCATGCAGTTCAGAGGTCACTCTCTTCCGGTGCATCAGTCTATGAGTGTATCATGGGCTTTTACCTTGTCCCATTTCGTCAGCCAATTCCGCCGACGCGATTTCTTTCGATTACTGACCATTGGAATGTGTCACTTCCTTCCGGTGCATCACTTTGGAATTGCATGTTTGGTCGGGTCGAAGGTCAATATACAACAAAATAACTTCACCATTTCCCTAAGAAATACTTTGCTTTTCAAGAATTTTCCTGAATTGATACTGGTTTGTGTAAATACAGACAAATGATGTCTACAGCAGATCCTGGTTATAAGGTTTCACTCTCTCTTTCTCTCTCTCCCTCTCTCTCTCTCTCTCTATCTATCTATCTATATATATATTCTATGACCTCCATTACACATCACTAAATATCAACTAATGACCTACCGTGGTAATATGTTTGTAGAGGTGAATGCTTATATTGGATCAACCACTCTTTTGGATGAGCTGATAACAAACAAATGGTGCAAAAGTTTTCCATAAATTCTCCGACCAGAATTCGTCAGGTTTGAAAGCAGAGTTTTTCCTACTCAGAGACCAGTTACTTTTGAAATGTTAAAGCAAACAGCCTGGTCTACTAATTATCCACCGCTGGGAAGAGATGGATTCATACCTTTCTCAAATGCATTAGCGTGAAAGGAAACACAAACTGTCTCGCTTAGGATTTGTTACTTTTGAAGAAAGTCTTTCACTATATTATGGTCTGATCTATAGCAAGAAATTTTGGTTAAAACGCTAATGGATGGAAATAAAAATGTTAAATAATAAAGTTACAAATGTTGTCGTCTGCTCCTTTGAATTTAAGTATTATGAACAATGGTATATGACATACTTTGATAGTTTGCATCATTCCGTTCCTGAACAGACACCTCTTCTGAACTTGTACACACACACACACACACACACACACACACACACACACACACACACACACACACACACATATATATATATATATATATATATATATATTCAAAAGAGATAGATAGATAGAGAGAGAGAGACACACAGACAGACAGAGGGAGAGAATGAGAGAGACAGACCGAGAGAGAAGAAAAAGACCTACTTATATATAGATACACTGATCTGTTCTTGTAAATCCAGTTTATTAAAATCGATATTCGCGTCTAGGTAAAATCAGACCTGTGGAAACGTAATTAGTTACAAGTTTATCCTCGCACTACAAGGTGATCAATATTGCAAATACTTTCACAGGAAGCTCACTGATAGATGAATGTGTATCTTAATCTCTTACATTGAGTAAATACAGATTTACATAAAATCTTACATGAATTCAAGCGTGGTTATTCCCGTTTCAATTGAAAATTATGATTCCACGAACATTATAATCTGCAAGTTACAAATATAATGTGCACAGACATGCATAACAATGGTGTTTTACAGTAAATAAAATGTACTGGGTTTAAATATAAAACAAAATGATTAATCTATTGGGTATAATATTCAAGATAATTGTAAAATGGACTGGAAATTTGTTTAAAATTCTTTTATGTTGTGAATTACGCTTCGTTCTTTATCATACGAACATTTCCATAAACGACTAAAACGGTTTTAAAACGCAGCAATATTTTTAAAAGCACTGACTGTTTTCTTAACTTTAGAAATGCTCAATTGATACTTTAAAACATAATAAATTATCCAGAAAAGTAATCGAATAAATTGTTATCTTTCATTTTAAAACCTAAAAAGAAGCCAACGTTTGTAGCAACTTTGCTAAAATAATACTAAAAAAACATGTTATGCTTAATATAATTTAGATAACTTGATTGTATTAAACATTTACATTTTGTGATATATTCAAATAGATTTTATAATAAATATTTATCGTTAAAAATAATTGTTAGTTTGAAATGTTTTTTGTCTAAAACTTTATCTACATCGCAGAAAACGCTGAATAGAACAATAGTATCGAATAGAATTCAAAATAACACAATTTCAAGAATGTTCAGTTAAAAATATTTCAGCACAAAAATATCTCTTTAAAACTCTGTTATAACACATTCACATGACGTGAAGACAGGTTTACACATGAAAGATAGAACAGCATATCGTACCCCCAAACACAATGTATTTTAGATATATAGACAACGCATTATATATCTACCCTCAAATATAACGCACATCACGGGTAGACTGAACATTGTTGAAACAACTAAATAATTTCCTGGAAATTTTATTAATCTAAAATACTGATAGATTAAAATTAAAAGTAGGCCGCAAATTTACATTCAAATATGACTACATTAACTTCTATTCACATCAAAGTAAGGAAATAAAAAGCAGTATAATGATAGAAGTTTTAGATCGTTAAGAATATATTGGCTAGAGGTTGTTGACGAGAAACTAATATACATCGAAAACACATTTAAAGCTCTACAATATCCAATCTATTTTATATCAAAGACTAAAAAAAAAAGAAATGCCAACAAGGTACGCACCAACAATAAACACACACAAAGAGGAAATAGTTATTAAATGAAGCCGAATCTTTGACTTCCCCTTATTTAAAAACACAACGATAAATATCACAAATAATAATAATTAAACGAATTTAGATATTCTTAAAACCCTAACAACTTCCACCGCCTACCAAGATTTAATTAATCAACCTAAATAAAGAAGTAAAACAAAAACATATGCTAAGCTGAATATACATAATTCTGTATGTAAGGTAGGAAAGATTCATAAAGGTGAAACAGTGCTATCTAAACACAATAGAGTGATAAAAATACGAAATAATTAAAGTGATTTACATGTGCACCTACAAAATAAATATCATTCATTCATATTTAGAAAACACAAATGATACTCTATAAACATGACAAATGCCCTTGAATGATAATAGAATCTGCAAATATCTCTCATATTAAAAACATAAAACAAATGCGAAGTTTTTTATGAATGATCGCCTCATCTGGCTAAAATAGTGCTAAAACAAAATAGAATTGCACGTGATATGGGCTAGATTTCATTATCATTATCAAGTGAATCTATGCAGTCGACACGACAGCACGGATTCTTTAGACACTTACCATCCGTTCCTATGATTGATCGTTCGCTGTAAGTCTTCTGGAGGCACCTAGTGTTTGCACCGATCTTGTCAGCCAACACTGGTTTATATATCTTTTGAAGCACATAGGAGAACGATGATTGCGACTTCGTATTGCCCACAATTTCTTGCTCGTCTTACTTGGATGGTTTGTGAGATTGCAGGTAAATGGCTCTACAGCTAATGTTTTGTTGAGTTCCTCTTTCAGAATTTGTTCAAAACAAAACGCAGCATCCTTGAGGGGCTTCTTATACAGCTTCTTATCCTAGGACTTCGTTAGAGTCCAGGTAATGAAACTATATAGAACTACTGACACACATACAGCTTCGAAGAATTTTCGTTTTATTTTATCAGAGATTAGATTTTGATAGGGTCGAAAACCTGTGAATAGCTGCCCATAGGGTTACATGTTTTGATTGTATAAGCTTTTAGTTTTATTGATATACCCTAATAGATATTAGAATAATAACTTTTTTTACAACATGTTTCCCGTTGAAACTTTTCAAATTTAATTTAACTTTAAAAAAAAACATTTTATAATTTATCCTCATCTTGACGTACTTGGTGAACGGTCACTAGAACAACAAAATCAAATAGATTTGCTTATAAGAGAAAATTAGAATTTCACCAGACCAAATTTACTCAACAAAAGGTCTCTTTTAAAGCTGAAGATATTAAATTCCTCACTAGAATCACTGCAAAACAGCTTATATAACGTGAAAAGTTTTATTAAATAGTTTACTTTGAAATAGAATATACAATAATGAGAAAACAACAAAGGTATGTATGTATGTATGTATGTAAGAGAGATGTTCAGAAAGGTCTAAACCTCAGCAAGAAAGAAGAGAATATCTGAACATACTTGTTGCGGCAATATATTATTTCTTCTCATGAAACTAGAAAATCTAATCCAGATTTCAGTCTTAATTTCTGTGACATAGGTGACAGGTATGCAACAAATGTAAAATTTGGGTGAGCCTAAGAATTTCTTGAACAACACTTCTTTGTGTGCGCGTGTGTGCATGTGAGAGAGAGGGAGAGACAGAAAGAGAATATGTGTGTGCGTGTGTGTGTGTGTTTGTGTGTGTGTGTGTGAGAGAGAGAGAGAGAGAGAGAGAGAGAGAGAGAGAGGAAGTGAGAAAGCAAGAACGATGTCTGTACGTAAAAACAAATTAAACTTCAGAGCACCTATTGATGTGATCGTGGTCTACGGGAGAAATAATGAGCTACTGTAAAAAAGAAAAAAATGCCAAAAGAAGGCATTCGGGTGAAACTTTGTATCTGGGCTTATTGATAAAAAACATGAGTCTTTATAACAGTATGCTGACTCATAGTGTGTGCGTGTGTGTGTGTGTGTGTGTGTGGGTGTGTGTGTATAACAGAATTCCTGTCACGAAAAACATATAGTCCCTCGGGCAGAGCTGTCCACCGACGGAAGAAACGAATACCTTTCTTCAGGGCATGTCAAATTTAAAAGGGAAAGATTCTAGCTGAAGAAAATATCCGGATAGATTCCCATATATCCAATGAATAAATTTTCATATTTCTTAAGACAAAAAAATTGCAATCAAAAACATAGAGAGAGAGATGTAAACGCACTCAGACAAACAGGCACACACAGACAGTCAGAAAGACACACACACACACACACACACACACACACAAACACGCGCGTATATATATATATATATATATATATATATATATATATATATATATATATGTACGAGTTCATAATTTGTTTAGATAAATCGTGAATGTAACACGGAATATTGTCGCTAATCTTTATGTGGTCGTTCCATAAATAATCTTGTTGATTTCGTCGTATGACGTCAGTTTCTAATTCTCCTTCTCTATCTCAATCCTTTTCTCTCTCTCTCTCTCTCTCTATATATATATATATATATATATATATATATATAATCAATTTAAGAAATAAAAATCATCAATGCATAAATAGATTAGAGCAATTAAAAAAGAAGACAGGAAAAAAGATTAAAAACTCACAAATCTGAGTTTCGTGACTCCGTAAGATTCACCGAAAAATCTCCCTTTCTCACTCTATCTCTCTCTCAATATATATAGAGAAAGAGAGAGACAAAAAGACGAGAGAGAAAGAGATGTTTGAGAGAGAGAAAGAGAGAGAGAGAGAGAGAGATGTAGGAGAGGCAGTGATAGATCAACAAAAATGGATTTTCGTTTATGAATGTGACATTTGCAGCTTATATAATTCGGAAAATAATATCAGATAATGCGACACGAAAGTCTTTATTTGCGCTGGTGTCTTATCACTTAACGACACACAATATTGAATCAGTGAGGTTATTAATCCAGCCAAGAATTTGGGTGCTCAATTTGTATAAATGTCTATGAAAAAGTCATTAATCCACTTTCTCCGGGTATTGATAAAAAGACCATAGACAGAAATACATGTGCTGATACATGGTAAACCAGAACAAACCGTTGGATTTTATGAGGAGAGAAAATGAGCGTATCCAATTAGCTTCCATTGCCCTGAGAGTCGTTATAAATAAGAATTATTCACAATGAAATCTTAACGATCTATGAAGCCATAGTAAGTGTCAATTATTTGTGAACAAATTTTCGAGCTATAAATGATAAACAACTGAAAGTAATGTCATATAACATACACCAAAGTTCAACATTTGCATTTTTCTTCTTTCAGGTGAATCAAAAGAATAAAAAACAGCCGTCAATTTGATCCAAAAAATGAAGAGAAAACAGTACTGGTTGTACTCGCTGCCAACCAAATATCAAATCGGAGATGGCCAGCTTCTTGAAAGTAACCACAGCCATTTGTTTTTAAGATCAAGGACTAGCAGGAAAGTTTTGATGGAGGCGTGTCTTTCATGGTCAAAGTACAGAAAATTTGTTGGGTAGGGCCATTCCCGAGAAGCTTAAGATGGTAAGTTCCACTCTTAGAAATGTAGCTTACGAGGCAATCAAGTACAAGAGCAAGAATTGCCACCCTAAGAAGGTAATCTGTTTACTCCCCGAATTGTATCAACTGATTGCCTTCATCTAAAATTTCTCCAAAATAAACCATTCTCTAGCTTCCCGATATTAAGCACTGTATGAAAGCCACTATCTTGGATATTATGTACAAGCTGAAAAAAACTACTTGATTCCTGATTTCTACAATACAATAAAAACTAGAAAAACACATTTTGAAATAGCCTTATCATAATATACATATACCAAAACAGTCAAATAAAATTTGTTCTCAACTATTTGGGCCATCCTATAAAATAAAGAGATCGTCCTAGGATCCGCTATCAGCGTCGAAGTAGGGACGATGCCATCAGTGTATCATGTATTCACAAGAGTACTGCTACAACATTTCACAAGTGTGAGATTATGGATATATTTCAATTCGCTCTATCTCCTCTTCATTCTGTTATTGTTTACATAGGGAAGTCTCCGTGTGACAGGCTGAAGACTCCGGCGTACCCGAAGGCCAGCCAATCCGAGCGAACAATCGCGCCTGTCGGAAACTGGTGAAGCGGCTAACCGGACTCCAGCCTCGTGTCATGACAGGTAATATCTTTGCCAATCATTGTTCTACGTCTTAGCAGTTTGCAGGATTGGTTTAACGGTGTATCTTTTCGGAAGAGAGCGTCGGTCGTAGTCCGTACAGGAAAAGCGAATAGCGAAAGAAGAAATGACCGAGCTGAGACTTCGTGTGAGAGTTGTTCGGGGAGAAGATGGTGACGAGTGGTGGTAAGCATTTATTCTGCTTTATCGAACCGTTTTTACCTACATAGAATATTTCAGATGGTTGCGACTATTGAACGAAAGAGATTACTGTGCATTGATATGGACATTAAGGCACGTCCTATTTTCGTTCAAGGATAGTCTTCGGTGTAATAACTATCACGTAGATAGTTATTGACCAGAAATACACACACACACACACACACACACACACATATCTATATATATATATATATATGATCAAGGTATGCCAAAAGCACGAATTCCTTTAGCTCTCTCTCATTATCCGTCCCACATAACCAGCGTTCAAGGTATATCTTCTAGAGGGCACCAAGAGTCTGCACAGTGCTGATGAATATAAGTTTTTGTTAGTCGCTCATCATGGATGCATCCATGTGCAGAATTGGATCGGAAATTCCGTTCATGAGTTCATTCAAACTTCTCCAACAGTTCCCAGGTCATCTAATTTGAATGGTCTGTCACTTGTTTGGTAAGTGGGATCACATCTGCTGTTTTGTGGGGTGCTGCATCCAGGATTTGTTTATAACAGCGTGAAGTATGTTTATGTTGTTCTCAATTCTAAATGTTTTATGGAATCCAAATGTTGCGACGATACATTTAAACTGACACGGCTACAGCTTCACGTTTTATTTTATCAGAGATGGTGTACCCATATAGTCGATAACCTGTCAAGAACACTCTATGCTTTATTTATACCTATATTGAATTCGCTTTCCGTAGATGTGATATTGCTACCGTGGTTTAAGGACTCTTCTACTAATTACAAAGTATTACCATAATAATGAGGAGATGGCACTATCTTAATTAAAACAGATAAATATATTTCATCTTAATTTACGTCGACTTATGCTTCTGGCTACATTTTTCAGTGTATGCAGGTGTACTTATAAGTACTGCTAGATGTTCTACGTAGTCTTCATATATATATATATATATATATATATATATATATATATATAAAGTATGGTAAGATTATACGAAATTTCAAGTTCACATCTTTTGATAAAAAGATATATCCATGAAAAAATTCGCAAAACCGAAGTCTACACGATCTGAAACAGAAATCAAACTTACTGCTTTTAATCTTTATGAGATTTTCTAGGCTCTAAAAAGTGCTTGAACTGATGGAAGAAAGAATGGGAATGACTTCAACGGCGTGAAAGAATAATAGAGTTTGGCAAAAACGAGTTTTGCAGTGAAAGAGAAGAAAATAATTTGGGACCTGCACGAAAAAAGTGTTGACTTACATTGAACAGGAAGAAATACCCGTGAATAATCCATTTACCCACCACTCAAATCTAAACACACACACACACACACACACACACACACATATATATATATATATATATATATATATATGTGTGTGTATCTATATAAAATCAAAAATCTGTCTACTAAGCGGTAAATCCAAATCTAAAACACCACTAAGCCCGTAAAATTATTACAGTGCTCAGTAGAGGAAAATTTAAAATGAGATTAAAGCGCAAAGAAAACACGAGAATCCAAAAATGATTTAATATGTAAAAGATTATTTCACAACTACGAGTATTACGAAAAAGATTTTTGGTGAGTCAATTTCAACTAAATCTGAAGGTTAGTATTTAATTGATGTATGAAAAGAACAGAAGCCGAAACATATATAAATACATGAACCTTGCCAGAGAGCTGTAAAAGTAGTTAATGAAGGTGATAATGATACTTATCCTTCTTCTTAGATTGTCCCCAAGAACCTGGAAAAGATACAAGATGAAAGAGCGATCAGGGCGAGAACCAAGGCCATTTGTACACAACATTGCTATAATAACCTAGAATATTGAGAAGACTCCTAAATATCAGAGAAGACTTGCTATGGAAAATCAACTGATTTTCATTTTTAAAAAAATATTAATTTTTTGAAAAAAAAAAAAAAGGCTTGAGAAACAGTAATTTAGTATCTGCATTTTTGCATTTAAACGGCACTTACAGCTTTTTAATTGTGTTTGCGATTTTGCAAACGATAATTTTTGGTTTACAGCGAAAGACTTGAAGGATCAGACTCCCAAATAATTCAGGAAATCTTTTCCCTCCTAGACTGTTTAACGTATATTTTTTAACCAATTAGAATTATATATTAACCATCAACTTTCAATCTAATTTCATAAACAGTTGAATACATAAACTTTCAGTAGATTTATAGATTCATTCTCTAAATCAACTCAAAACTTTGGACTATATTTCTTTTGAGTGAAGATTTAACATTCTTTTCCTTTTGAGAATGCATTTAATTTCAACATCGTTTAATTATTTAAAATGGAGCGAAAGTAAGATTTTTTTGTTACCACGTTTCTGTCTTATTTCATCATCTCGTTGTCATATATTTTTCTTTGTCTTTTTGTCTTTTCGTATACTCAAATTACAGAGAAAACTTTAGAGAGCCATTCTATACAGCAAATGTATCCTGGCCACACACTTCTGGCTTCTATCTGTGGTAACAATTGATGGTGTAGTTCGATTTGGGTCCAACGAAGAAGTTAACAAATAAGTTATTGACAATAAGTATGAACACTAGTGATTGATTAGAGATATAAAAATGTTAAAACAGTCATTCCACTGACAGTATGTTGTCATAGCAGTCACGGAGTGAATGACATAAGTACTGAAAGTTATTTATATTTTAACACTAGATTAGTTACTTGAAGCAAGAATTGCTTATGAAGGTATATTATTATTATTATCATTAGTTATATGAAACCATATAAATTCTTGAAAAATATTGGTTTCGTTTCTTTGTTTAATGGCATATCAAACGTCGTACGTTATTTTATGTCTTAGCAATCCTTGTAGAAGAATAGTTGTGGTATTAACCTATAGTTGGCGCTATAATAGGAGTTTATACCTTTGTAAAGGCATACGCCCGTCAGAAAACGCAATTGTGCAACTGGAGTTCAAACTCGTTTACTTCAAGGTGGCTGTCCAGCACTTTCCCCATTGCCCCACAGAGACTCCCTTGTTAGTTATTCGTGTGAAATTGAAACACTAGAAAAATATAATTGTGTAAAAAATATTAAAGTAAAAAATGCAATTCAAATCTGCAATAGAAAATTGAGATTATATTCATAATTACAACAAAAAATTAACAATTTAATCAAATTCCGGTATTAAATAACCCACAAGAAGCTGCTATGCCATTAAAAAATGAACCAAACTAAACTGTGTTTCTGCCAATTGCAAGTCCCATTTATTCAATAAGTTTTACAGAAAACAATCCACCACTTCTCATCCCATTCTTCTTCATATTTGATTGACATGCATACCTACATTCACATATATAGATGGGTATTTCAATTATATATGATTACATGTAGTCATTATACTTGATAAGATAAAAGACAATATTTATCACCCAACTTGACTCCACTTGGTAAGATCGTGGCGTAGAAGGTAATGTGCTGGACTCTGATATTGATGTAAGCGAGGTCGAACTATGGTCACACTATCATATTCAGTTTCGGGCTAATACCCTTAGGAAATATGTAAACATCCGAATCTCCAGCTATGGCTGAAATAGTATCCCAACTGTGCTTCCATAAGGATGCCTTTGGCATTAATAACCCTTGAAGGTTGATATGCAGAAAAAGAAACCAAACCAAAATTTTTAAAAATAAAAGACTGATCCCTAAATAGTCATTACTTGATGAGTAGGAAATTTTTATACAATTAATTTTTATTTGTGATAATTTTACTTGATTTTGTTTAAGCAGTGCGATTACAAATGTCAGTTCAATATTCCCTCCTTAAAAATGTACAGAACATTTAGAAAAGGCTTTCTAAATGTCTCGTTGATTAGATTTCTGTTTAATAGGAATTTCTTTAGGATATTACTTTTATCTCTTCTGTGAGTATACATATATTTGCTTTAGTCATAAATAATTTCCGTTATTTAAAAGTTAGTTGTAACAATAAATTTTAAGCTTCCATTTTTTAAAGTCAACCTGATTAAGGTGTGTTTTCATCAGTTATTTTCATTTCAGTTTGGAAAGAGTGCGCATTAAAATTTGATCTCTAATCTCTCACCCTTACAATAGAGCAATAAAAAGTGAACATTCGACGTTTAAGAATAACAAAAACTCTACAGAAACAGCTGCGAAAAATCTTAGTGCTGAATGGCATGTCATTGAAAGCCACCAAGTCTGAAACTAGTTTTTTTCGAGATTAACCCAGGCTAAAACCATCACAGAACTCGATCAAAATCATCATCGTCATCATCATCATCAAGTCGCGCTGGTAGCACGGATATCCCTGACCATCTCTCGCCACTCCTCCCTATCGTTCATCGCCCTAGGTAGGTCTTCAGGACAACATCCTGTATCCTCACATAGCTGCTGAATGTATGTTCGTGCTGGTCGTCCTGCTTTTGCACGGACATGTGTGGGGGTCCATAAAAGTACATCTCTTATGAGTTCGTCCCTGCTTCTCCAGCAGTGTCCTGCATGTCTGGTTTGTCTAACTTGAATAGTTTTCGTGATAGGGGGCAGGTGACCGTACAGTTGGTGTCTTGTGGGGTGTTGCCGCCAGGATTTTTTAAAGATTGCACGTAGCATTCTTGTGTAATTGCCGTCTAGCTTCTTCTCCAGGCGTTGAGGATTAGTACTTGACCACAACATATCAAAATCCACAATGTACTGTCAGTTTAAAAATCACAGAAAAAGTTAGCAGGTCGGACATGTGAGCTTCCCATACTCTCAGATAGCAGAATGAGGAATATCACATATACATTGTTAGAAGTTTACTTTCAAAGGAGAAAAATGTTTCCTTTCTCAACAATATCTTTACAGGTGGTAAAAAATACTTCTTTTACGGCAATATTCAACACAAAAACAGTGGTTTAACCAGGATAGGTCCCTGCGACCTACCCAAACCCAGAGTATCATGAAAGTAAAGCTATGCTCTGTGTATGCTGGGATCAACACGGTTTTTAAACTTCAATCGGACACTCGCTGCATACTTATTCTTTCAACAGCTTAAAGATGAGCATGAAAATCTATGAAGAAAACGTCCGGCACTTCTCAACTTAAGAAACGTTGTGCTTCTCTAAGATTACATGAGATCACATTCAGCAAAAATCAAGTTGGAAATAAAATGGGATTTTACCCTATCTATTTTATTTAACAGACTTTCTATCAAGTGATTTCCAACTTTTTCCTTTTCTATAAAATGATGTATATAACAAAAACTGTCAGTAGAAGAGCTGGGGAAAACATTTGTGGAAAAATTCTTGAGCCTGAATCCAGAAGAATTTTACTTGAGAGGAATCAACAAGCTACCTGAGAAATGGCAAGTGATCATTCAAAATAATGGTGATTATACAATTTACTGTCGCTAAACTATTTATGAATAAGTTGTAGCTTAATAAAACGGTGAATATTTACTCGTCAACCCAATATATATATATATATATATATATATATATATATATATATATATATATATATATATATATATAATTGCGGTGATAAGCAGTTCTCAACCACACATTCAGTGCATAGACAATTGCATATTTCAAAGAAATGTTATTTCCCTTCATGATATTTTGTGTAGTAAGGTGGGAATTCGGATGTGTTTTTACATATCCAAGAGTTTATTCAGAAAATAGTTATGTAAAAAAAGAGTTTCCCAAACCTTCAATTATGGGAAGAATTTTTTTTCTGTACATCCAAATAACTATTATTATTTCAAGCCGATATGTATAATTTCCGACTATTACATGACTGAAGAAGAAGAAGAAGAAGAAGAAGAAGAAGAAGAAGAAGAAGAAGAAGAAGAAGAAGAAGAAGATTACTGTATATGAGTGATGTAGCACTTTTGACGTTGCATATAAATCTCACAAGCTAAGCGCGTTCAAAGAGCGGTGTAAAAGTAAACGATTTATACTCGCAGACCATTCTTAGCTAATCTTATTTACCATCCCCTCCGCTCGGGCAGGATATGACACAAGGTCAATTTTTAAGCGGAGTTTAACAGGTTTGAATTCAGAGTTTTCCTTCTCCTAGACTAGTTGCCTCACCAAGGCTGAAGAAATCAGTCTGCCCTACTATTTACCCATAGCTGGAGGGAGAATAATTGGATTCATACCTTTCCCAAGGGTATTAGTGCTATGTGAAATGCAATCAGTCTCGTCCAGGATTTGATCTCCAGTCGCCGTGTCCATTTCCTACGACGATAACCATTGCACCACGGGCACCATTCTTAGGTATTGAGTTCGTTTCTCGCTGAATTGCTCATTTCTCAGCTCTTGTGCCAGACTGAGATCAGTGCCTTTGTTCCATTAAAATTTGAGCTAGACTAAATAACCATAACTGATGTGCTCAAATTTCACTGGAATCCCCATACATTTGGTCTCGTGCCAACATAAGATAAATTTCTGCGAACACATCTCCTGCTGTAAAATTTAACTAGACATTTCTGATTTGTTCAAATATTGCGGAGTTTTTCATATTTCTGACCTTTAGCCGATTTTTAGTTAAACTGAGTAAATAACTAATAAGAATTAGAAAAAAAGTAGTAAATTATGTAGTTATGGAACCACAACCTAGACATCCATTGCGGGGGTTATAATCCTCTTCAGGGGAAGTACTCGACGTTTTCCAGTTTTTGCTGATAGGGTGAGTGGGGGATAGACTTTACTCAATCGTTTAGAAAATTTCAAACAAAGAAGTATGACCATTTATCATGTTAGGACTATCGTAATTATAATTTTATCAGAATACACTTTGGATTTTACTGCAGAGAAGCGTTATTTACATAGTTCACTAGCGCATATTTATAGCCTATTTTAGCATGGTTTATTGAGGACCTTTAACTTTCTTTCATACTTCGCTTATAAAGTAGGGCACACAAAGCGTAATGGTTATCGTTGTCGGAAATGGAATCGGTGATCCAAGCTCAAAGCTTGGATGAGGCTGTTTGCATTTCACGTTGCTCTAGTACAGTTGGGAAAGGAATGCATCTGTCAGTTCCCTAAGTATAACGTAATTGAACGGCCCATAGAAATAAATCAATAAATAAGAAAAAAATCAAAAAGTCTCCAAACAGCCAGGACAAAGCACTCAGCCGGTCACGGGTGAAAGGTTGCGGTAATTAAAAAGAGACTTGGAAAAAAACCGAGGATCCAAATCTTCTGCGCAGATGTGAAACTACAGGAAACGGATATGTTTCTCCCCGACCCCAATATGAGGGCGGAAATAAGGGGACGACCGGTTTTTGAAAGGGAGAATTGATGCTACCGGCATTGTGGAAAATCGGGCCTAAAATACTAAAGTGTCTGCGCTGTTTTTCTCTATCAACTTTTGCATTCTACGACGTATACCTAAATGACCACGAGGCACATCAGTCACTGCTAGGAACTTATACTTATGCCTACCCTACATCAGCAATAGATTGATGTTTGGGAAGACTGCACTATTTGGTTTATATTAGGGAACAGCTCTAGACGAAGGAAAAATCTGCCCAGAAAACGAGATTCAATGATCTTAAGGTTCAACCTTGTGTCACATTCTGCCCGTGGGGAAGGATAAATACAATTCCGCATACAAAACAAAATTAAATAACTTAAGACGAAATAATTTAGCAAAGTTCAAATCAAGTAGTATGAGCATTGATCGAAGGATTTCAGTGTCTTTCATATTTAGCACAGCTATATAGGCAAAGCATAGTCATATCAAAACATCAGCATCAAGGAAATTTCTCCTAAAATATTCAAGGTATGACTGAAAAAACACTTTGTCCAATGAATTCAAGCAGCTCATTGGCCTAGTGGATAGAGTGTTCGGCAATGGTCCGGGGGACCTGGGTTCAAACTTAGGTCGGCCTCGACTATAGTTGTCACCTATTGCAATGATTAATTTCATATTTTGGGTGTTTTTTGACATAAGTCTTAAAAAATTGTAAGCAACATTCATATTAGGAACGACTATAATGGAGTAAGTATTCTTAAACCAATGTACCAAGTTTTATTACCATTCTCAAATAGGTATATACAGGTTGGTTAATAAAGAGCGATTCCTCGAGGATGGATAACAAAAGTTTACGTGGAAATTTGATGCTATAATATTAATACCATAGCAACATTGTTCTCATAGAAAACAACATTTAGCTGTTGAAATGATACCGTTATTTGCTATATTCATTCTATGAAATGCATAAAATCATTCCTGTTTCAGGTAGGAGAAAATTGCATATTCATATATCAGGCTGTCCCAAACTATAATTTTACCGCCAATACGCGACGCAACATATTGTCCGTTTTGAAGCGAACTACAGCTAGATTGGATATAGATCTTCGTTTTTTTCTAGTATTATGGCTGAAGAACCCAGCTTGTTCCTATAATTTATCCAGGGGTAGGGGATGCTTTATGAAATCTTTTCCCACGTGTATTAGCGATCGGTGAAGCACAAACAGCCATGTTTAGGATTTGAATTTGGTTAGCATATTTATTAAATGATTTTAATGGCACATCAAACCATTGAGGTCTATTTTATACCTCAGATGCCAAGAATTATTTCTTTTTGTTTATTGTATGTTCATTGTACATACGTATTTCCATTTTTCATAAGTTACATGAGAGTTGTTTTTTTTTGCGCATTTTAATTCGAATTTGAATAACATTTTAGATTTATTTGACCATAAGATGGGACCCTATCAAGTACAAGCTCTTCAAATTAGAATGGATCTGGGATTAATGGCAGTGAAGATGCACTCCATATTTCACCGAGCTCTGGAAATGAAGTCTCACCTTCAGATGTAGTTAAGTGTAATATCAAGAACACCCATTTTTTATTCAACGCCTTGTCGCCAAGTTGATGCGCTCGCTGAGTCTATTTATCTGCACTTTATAAACGTTACGTCTACACGGAACTAAAATGACGATTGTTATAGTTTGGTAGAAGAAGGCGTTCAGAGGCGGTAGTAATGATGTTTCCGCACTTTTTTTTAGAAGTAGTTCCACTGTTTTTAGTAAAATAAAATGTTTCTCTGCTCAAAGTGGTAAACGTTTATAAATTCTCGGCTCAGTAGGGGAAAAATTTATAAATTCTTTGCTGAAAGAAATATTCCTTATGTAACAAATTTGGAAGATATTTGGAAATAGCTGAGCATGACGTTTTAAACAACATTGGTATATCATGTAAAGATTTCATTATTTTTGTGTGTTTGACGTTTGATGCTATCAGTATCTCGGGTTGTTCTAGATCTAAGAGTAATATATTTACAAATTCACACTTTAAAATAATATTTCAAATCGTATGGTAAAGATAGACTATGCCTTTGTTTTGCATGTGAGTGTTAAGTTTTTGCTTCATTCTCCAACGTTACTAAAAGTCAGAAAAGATTGAAAAATAAATAAATAAAATTTCATTCATACTACTGAAATTATTTTCGTGTCAGTTTATCTGGAACTTTCAATTGATTTTTTCTACAATCATATTTAAGCCAGACATTGCACAACTGATTTTGGTTGGAAGACCAGGCTATTCAAGTAGCAATATCGTTTGCATTTCTTGTTGGAGTCTTGGGAGCGGCCATATTAACTCAGGAGAAATTCCCTACGGCCTAAGCTATTATTACTGATACCGTCCTCTCCATCTACCACCGATTGACTTATATAAAATCGGATGTACAAACAACCTTCCATCCCTAAAAAAAGAATTAAAGAAAGGATTGTAGAGGGGAAAAATCAAACTAATCCGGATATGACAGTTCTATAATTGGTAGAGAAAACTCGAAGGAAAAACGATTTCACTCAGTCGTATGGTACTATTACTACTAAAACTACTACTTCAAAGACCACAATAATTTATAATAATATATCTATGTTATATATATATATATATATATATATATTCGACGAGTCATAAGACGAGTCATAATGATATATCGAGACTCGATCTTTAAATATATCCATTTTAAAATCTAGATGATAGAGTTACTGGTTCTAATAGCATGTGAACCCATCGAGGGCAATTTTATACCTATAGAGAAGGGAATCACGTTCATTGTATGTCTGTGTTTATATTTTAATGTTATATTTTTTATGGTTGAAACCGAGGTGAAAAAGAACTTGTTTTTTTTTGCACACGAACCTGTCGAATAGGAATAATTTTAAGCAGATCAATTTAACTTATAGATGGTAGCTTCCGGATCATTGTAGATCCGGGAATAGTTTCAATGAAATGGAGCCTCACATCGGATGTAGTTTATGGTCAAAATCAGACAAGGCTTTTCCGAGGGGTTCTTAACTTTCAGCAGGTGAAAAACATGAAATTCTCTGTTCACATGAGAAACTTATATGATAAAGTGAAGATGTCAAATATCACAGGTGGCAAAATACATGGACTTTGCTGACAGAGGATTTTCACCAGTTTTTTAGCAGTAAATAAACTAATAATAGATAAGACATAAAAGCTTTTATCATATAGCTTAATATTCTGGTTTTATAATAGGGTGTCTAATATACATGTGACTGCTAATAACTCAAATAATAATAATGCCGTGTTTTTTTGTCTCAGATTTGAAAATAGTATACTATATCAACTATTACGCCTCGATCACAATACTTTTGTCACTACTTATTTGGAGACAACATCATTGAAACCTCTCTCAAAATAGATACAACCCAATAATAGTGAGTTATTTATTTCTTAGACATAAAATTCAAGAAAAAAATTCATGTCCTGGTATCTGATATAATAACAACGAAAAAAATCATTAATTTGATATCTCTTGTTCAAAGGATACATTTTTTTACAGGAAGTGTTCCAAATAGCCACCGTTGCACTTAGTAATAAATCATTATCATGTTAATGAATTGGATCTATTTTGAGACGCCGTAAACAGACATGATTAAATGATTTTAATTTATGAAACTCAAAATCGTATGTCTTAAAAACAAACGGACAACAAAACAAAAGGAACTAAAAAGTTGAAAGAAATGTGTTAGATAATATTTTTGCTGTTTACACGAAACAGTATCTCTCATTGGTACTTTTTGATCCTTAGTCTTGATACTTTTTGATCAACAGTTTTTACCGAAATACCAGATGGTGTTATTGCAGTGCCACCCTTAATCAAGAGAAATAGCTCCATATAATTTTTCTTCTTTTTCTAAACCGAAAATCTATCTCAAGGGTAAAAGATTTGAGGATGTAAGGACATTAAAAGTAATAAGATGACCCAGTGTCACAATGTATAAATGGAAGAATTTCAGGGTTATTCTACTTGAGAAAGTCTCGTTGAATGCCAGAAGGACTATTTTAAAGCAAATTTATATTTCATTCATTGTTCGTCTCTGTATTATGAATTACAACTTTTCATAATTACGTATTTAAGGGGAATGGGTGCAGTTATTTATATACTGGCCTTTTCATTTCATGAACACCAGACAATTCATCTAACATTGGAGATTGCCTAAAAGCATGTTCATAATCCCATCCATAAATTCGCCTTTTCTAAAATATTATACACTATATCTGAGTCACGTCAACTGACAACGTCCTGCGCTGAGATAGTTTTGTGAGGCAAAGACAGACAAAGTGCACAGATGTTATGGTTGAAGATTCTAGGTTGATCTGTAAGTCGGAGGAAAGAGGCTTGTTGGTCAAAAGAAAATAAAAGTAATCATATGAAAAGCAATCGAAATTGTTGACCTCTGAAAACACTTGTCAAATAGAATTGTGTGTATGCTTGCCGATGGACTGTCATCTAGGCGCGTGTGTCTCAGCTTTTGAGACGTCAGCCCTGTTCAACAAGGAAATCAATTGGGAGAAGACACTCTTTTTCTTTGTATCGTTTCCGTACTAATGCTTTCTTTAAATCAAGCTTTTGCTCGTTTTTTTAATTAATTTTCCTTCTGTCCTTCCTCTCTGCTTCTCGACCTCATAATTGAATACTGCCCAGCTAGCAGGGCTGACAATACACTGACTGTAATCTCCCCAACACCCCCAAAAGAGATGGGTATGACACTAAACTACATATGTTGATGAGGCTCCAGTCCTGGAGAACTGGGGAGTATGGAGTATCCCATTACTGACATTACTCAGCAGTCCACTCTGATCCCGATGATAGTACTTGTTTAGGTCCCATTTATAAACAATATATATTTTTAAAGATTATACGTATTCGATGGATCCGTAGGCAAAAAATACCTCTTAAGAAAAAACACCGAAGTGTAAATATAAGCGTACAATGAACTGAATATCCAAACATAACGTAATACTAAACGGGTTGATATGTCGTTAATACTAATCAATCAATTATACTGAATGACATTTTCTAGTTATTTCTCGTGTAGTTTAACTGCTGTAGCTTCATTAATATTTCCTTTTTACCCCATTTTTAATCCTATCTTTTATTATTAATCCTTTTTTCTTTTTTTTTCTTTTTTTGGGTTGTATACAAAGAATGTTTGAGAATGAATTCACAGGCTATTACTACTCAATATGTTTATTTCTATAGAAATAAAATATTCTCTTAAGCATGTTTTGTTAAAAATAAAAATTAAAAAAATAAAACACCACAGTTCTTTCGAACATTTTCTTTTTATTGAACTTTTTCCTTTGGTCAGCTTTGTTAAGTTTTGTTCAAATTTATCCAAAATCGTTCGCAACATTCTCCATGAGCGCTTTCCACAATCACTGGTCATTGTCAGAGGTAGAATCCCAAAATTAACCAATGAGAGTTGGAAAGAGAAAATGTCGGACAATATTTGTAAAGAATTAAACCGACCTTAAACATCGGTAACATCTCATTCAAATATGGACTTATGCATATATTACCAGGACTACTATGCTACTCTTATCGTTTATTATGTGGATTAAAAGTTTTAATTCACGCCATGTCTTCTGTTGCTGATGCAGGAAAATACTCAAAACGAGGCTAGTCCTAAAGATTTTTACGTCTTTCAAGGAGCGTACTATATCAGAACGATAACTGATTCTGTCACGTTTTTCAGCAACACGTTAATTGAGAAGTTTTGTAGAATTTTTGCACTTTGCATTTAACAATTTTATTTCAACATTCTACTCTCTGTTTGTAGAGTGGTTTATAGGGGATGTCATTTTTGTTAGTATGTAACATACGCATGTGCTCAATATGAACGCTGTTCTGACAAAGAAATTGCGTATATTGTTGTTTTGTGCTTACAACTTTCACAATGTTCTACTTTCGATCCTATTAAGTTAGGAGTCTTATGCCTATCCTAATTTTCGGATATCTCTAATACCTTTCATAGTTTTATTTTTTCTTTCTTTCTTTCTTTCTTTTATAACTTTTGTCAAGTTGCAATGTACGCATGCGCACCATAGGAAGACTATTCACAGACCCTGTTGTTTTGTATTTTCTGCTTTCGCAATGTTTCTATTTCGATCGTTTTAGGCCAGTATCTTACTTTTTGGACCTTCCTGGTATCCATTATTCTTTCTTTCTTTCTTTCTTTCTTTCTTTGACAATTACAGGCTCACTTTTCTCTTTCTTTCAATTTCCATTTTGTCTTTCTCTCACAACCTTTCTCTTCGTTCATTTTCCGTTTCTTTCAAATAATTTTCGTACGCACGCTTAAAATCCTCTAAGGTCACTACGTTCGATATCAATTCGCTTTTCTATTTACAGAATGCATATCATAATCTAAAAAAATATATATATATAAATAAGAGTTAATACATGTACCCTGTTTTTCAATCTATCATCTTTCTAAGGTAAATTAGTCCTAAATAGTCACAACATATCAAATTCTAATTATTTTCTCATATATTTGTACCTTCTTGAGCTCCATATATAACATTTGAATTTATCCCCATGAACAAAACATTTATATGGATTTTCTCTTCGTTTCCTCTTTTTTTTTTTTTTTCAAAAATATTCTATCATTGTTTTTATCATTTTTCGTTGTATCCCTTGGAAACCCCAAAAATGTCAAACATCAGTCAACGAGCCAACAACGTATTAATTTATATAAAAAAACAAGAATGCTGAATTTACGGTTATGAATCTTTCTATTTAATATATATTTTGTTTTCTCCTATAATTTCATCAAACAACCATCGCTATTCTAACAACTGTTTTCATGAATTTAACATTGTGAAGAAGGTAATTACAATCGAAACGTTCAACATCGACTTTCATAATAAATTGATCAAATTTTGTTTTTCAACTTTCTTCATAATTAAGAGTAAATACGCTGCAAATGGGCATATAATTGGAGACATAATAACAACTGTGTGAGCGTGAACGAAGGTCACTTCAAATGATACTAAATCGCAAGAAGAATAAGAAGAAATAGAAGAAGAAGAACTGAAAGGATCCATTCAGAATTTTAAGTTGGAAGAGTATAAACCGGGATTCTAACGAGAATCCAAGTGAAGTTCTTTTATTATACTAGTCTGAATAGATATTGCTGTAGCACTAACATTTGCGATACTATATTTTTTGTTGATACTTCATCAATTACAAGGCCACAGTAACAATAGATATGATATCGATAATGATGCCAATAAGAACAGCAAAAGATGATGGATCTGAAGTGGAGGGAACGTATTTGATGATAGCGATGCTGCTTAGAATAAAATAAAAACAAATCGTCTTTTACTCTTATCTCTGTAACGATTATTTCTTCTGTGATGTGAGCGCTATCAATAATAATAATAATGGCTTTTTACTGCATCTTTATAAGTCGAGTGGTTACAGTAAAAAAAAGATAAAATAGAAAATAAACAAAAAAGTAGCCTACAAAAACGACATAAAACGATTATCAATACAAGCGAATTTTAGCCCAGCGTTTTCCTGATGATGAGCAAATATATTGATCAAATCGTTAGGCACATAAAATATAAAATTCGGTGTGTACAGTGCAAATAAAAGAGCTTTAACGGCGTAATTCATCTGCTGCCATTAACAATCCGTTTCATTATGATATAAACATGGTTCAATGTTTTTTTCCAATTCTTCCTTTAAGCAATGCGTTAACGAAGGCCATGCTTTCTAAAATACATGCTCTCAAGGCATCTTTTCGTGTCCATCAAGCAATTTCTAAGTAGATCAAGTGACAACAACTCACTTTGAAACTGATATTCTTTTATCTTTTTCGAAAATCAGCGGAAACCTTTCCCACGTACCAATATGTACAAATAGGAGCGTCACTAATATGTTCCAAATTAAAAAAAAAAAGATCCTTAGGAAAGAACTTGTACATACAAGGAAATAAAGGCAAATACAAGGGTAGAACGAGAGTAAGTGTGGGGAAGGTAGAATTATAGAATGGCATTAAGACTCTCATCTGATCCATTAACATGGTGTCGGTTAAGAAATCGTTATCGATCCGCTCCAGTTTACAAAGCATAAAAGTTGTGTATAGTAGAAGTAGAAGTAGCAAAGTAGAAAGTCAAAACAAGATGGAGCAACAACAACAACAACAATAATAATAATAATAATAATAATAATAATAATAATAATATTCTCTGGAATTTTGAGATGAAAAACGGAATATTCAATTCAGACCAGGAGACCAGACCTAGGTTTAATCTACAAGGAGTGACCTTGTCAACTAGTGGATTTTGCTATTCTAGAAGACCATAAAATAAATGTAAAAGGAAGCAAGGGACTGGGTAAATACTCGAGCCTTGCCAGAAAGCTGAAAAATTGCGAAACACTCAGGTGAAAGTTATTCTTATCGAAGTGGAAGACCTTAAAGCATTCCCAAAGAATTGGGAATAAAGCCTGCGTAAATTGGAAACCAGAGGAAGAATCAAGCAGAACAATCGCAGAAAATGAGGTGGGCAGTTATGCTCGTTAGTGTTGGCGAGCTGAAAGAGGGATTGTTAGAAGTGGCGAATATATTGGAAACCATCCAAATGGCAGCAAAAATACTGGGAAGTGTGATAAATAATCGAGGTAACTTGCAGTGGTAACTATTAGAGTGGTATTAGAAAGAAGAATATTTTCAAACTGAATGACAGGAAAAAAAGGACAGATTAATATGGAAAATATGAAAGGACGTACCTTCCCTTGATTAAAAGGGCACATGGGATAATCCTGAAATTACGAAGAATCTTGTAAGAAAGGTATGGCTTTACAAAAGCCACTAGATGCAAGTACATACTTACGAAAATACTTAATAAAATCTTATAATTATGATCCAAATGTCTGTCTTCGTTCAGTGAGGGATCTGTTCTTTTTATCCAATTTTAACAAAACATTCAGAAATCACTGACATTATTCTGGTAAGATTTTAGATTATATTTGAAGGTCTGATTTAGGCTGTTTTTTTGCAGGATCCATCCCATACATTAGTCTTATGTCTTATTTTTTCATTTCATGCAAATATTTCTATCGCATCAATTTTCATTGTTTCCCGTGACTTTTGAGATTCAACAAAAACGATGTCCAGTTAATGTCTGTTTTGCAGTGTCTACAAATAGAGTACGTGTAAAAAAATATATATTTGATCAGTATCAACATAAAAAAGTAATCTTCCCCTTTTTATAGCTATGAACAGAATTGGTCATCCTTATAAGCTGTGAATACTCGCCGAAAAGTTGGACAAGAAAGAGAACATATAAATTAGAAGCAATGTTGCCTATTTAGAGTTACTTTAAAAGTTAACATTTCTTATATTAGATTTTTGTCTTAAATATATCTATTATATATGAATTGGTACTGCTTGTAATAATACAAACAGTTTTCGTGAGTGATCTTGGAACGGCCACCAAAGGATAGGAAAGGGATAGGAAGAATTGAAAATGAAAGGAAGAATCGAGACCATCGAGAATACAGCATTGTTGAGATTGGTTTGAATATACAGAAGAATCCTGGAGATCAATGAAGATTTGCTGTCACTTTGAATCCAAATAAAAGATCACTAGTCCGAAAAACTCACAATAATAATGATAATAATATTAATAATTTGAAGACTAAATAAAAAAGAATAAAGAAAGGCTAATTCCAATGACCATAAACAATACAACCAACACAAGGAATAACAGGAAACAATAACTAAAAAACAAAAATAGGAAAAAAAAAGCAATTGTATGGATATTTTAAGCCGCAAAATTTCACATGAGAAGACTTGGAGATGGTTAAGAGAGAAATTGGTTCTCTTGTAATAAGAGCGCAAAACAAAGTCATAAGGACAAACTACGTTACAGCAAAAAGAGACAAAACGCAGCAAAATAGCACATGTAGGTGATGTGGTGATTGAGACGAAATGATCAATCATATAATGAGCAAATACCGCAGATTAGCGCAAAAAGAGTATACCACTTGATACTACTTGGTGTGGTAAGAGATCCACTGGGAATTGTGCAAGAAATTGAAATTTGACCTTACGAATTAGGGGTAGATCCACAACCCGGAATCCCTCCGGAGAATGCGACACAAAAACTTCTCAGATATTTTGAGATATAAACGGATCTCCACATCTCGGCCAGACGACCAGAAGAAAAAAAAGAAAGAGGGAACCTATAAAATAGTAAACCCTGCCGTCCCGAGAGCCACAGAGTCAAAATAAAAGAAGGTAAAAAGAGGGAATAATATCTGAATCTCGCTAGAGAGATGAAGAAGCAATGAAATATGAAAGTGTGGGTGATACAAATTATAGTTGGTGCACTTGGAACGATCCTGAAAGGAAGGAATAAGGGACTGAAAAGCTTAGAAATCAGAGGACAGTAGAGACCATCAAGGTTACAGCATTACTAAGCTCGACCAGTGTACTGGGAAGAGTCCTGGTGACTTGAGGTGACTTGCTGTCACACAAACTTCAGTGACAAACCATGAGCTTACGTTGGTGTGAAAAACTTCAAAGGTGTAAAATAATAATTGAATGCAACAAGTCAGTACAAAAGCAATATAAAAGTAGGCATAAATGAGTGGAAATTGTGACACGTTAGGAATTGTTTAAGAAATTTAATTCTAGCCAAATGACAAACGGTATATGTATAAACCATTAGATGCTTCAGTGAGATGTATATAATTTGTTAGGACTTTGAGATACAAGTAATTCACCAAAATCCATTTAGAAAGCCATATTTCGTACTTATTAATAGTAAGAAAAGAAACTGTCATCAGTAGGATTTTCTCGTTCCATTTCACCTAAGAGGAAAAATACAAGAAAGTAAAGAGGTAATAAAATATTTGAACCTTTTAAGAGGTAATAAAATATTTGGACCTTCCTGGAGAGCAGAAAAAATTGTTGAACATGAAGTTAACGGTAATATAAATTGTGATAAATGTCTTTGGAATGGCCCTAAAAGAGACCATCCACATCCCTTTAAAATAAAGTAGAATACATTGAATCCTTGAGACCTATGGAGACTTACAGTTACTCAGATCTCTGTGATGATTCTAATATTAGAGTTGTTGTTAAAAATTTACAAAGAATAAGATTATAATAATCTTGACAATACATTTGAAATAGGGTCAGAAGCATGAAAAACTTTCTGTTATACTTAGTTGATATTTAGAAATATGTATATACGTGTTTCTGTATATTTTTGGAAAAAGCTAGAAGTAAACTCAGCCTTTCTGTACTTGAAAAGTTATCATTAATAGAATATATGAAAACTGTAAAAAGGCATCTCACTCAAAAATTAGCATAGCAAGTTTAATGCAAAAGTAATAAGCCCATCATCAAATATTAATAAATCGTTTTCCATTAAGAGAAATGAAATACACATATCTAAACTATCAGTCTTTTGAATTGTTCGGAGCTTAGATTCAAATGCAAAATGATTGGTGTGAAATGTACTTAAACACTGATAACAGAGAGACATCAGTTTGATAACAGTTAGATACCTGACAGAAATCCGCTGCCGATGTAAGGATAAAAGTTAAAATCCACAAACTTTGATTAAAATAAAAAAGAGTGCGGTCGATTTTAACTAAGTTAAAACTTAGAAATCTTGAAGTCGTGAGTATGCAATCTTTGTTAGCGCTGAAAGTCGATCTTTTTTAAAAGAATAGTTGATCATACCTTCATTAGAAACATGGGTAATAATAAACCAGTGGGTCTGATAGAGTCACATTATAATACCCATGAAAAATGTCAAATATAAATCAATGTGGGATGATGACAGATCTGCGTGTCGTAATCGGCACATGCTCCACGAATAGCCAGCATGGGGGAACCAGTCGGCATCCTGCGAATATCTGCTCTTATTTTATTTATACAAAAACCAAAGCAACAATAAAGCTAAGAGAAAAAAATGACTAGAGATTATTGGAAAAATGTAATCTACTGTTGTTATAAAAGCATCCTAGAACAAAAAGGGATAGGAAAAGAATAATGGAAATCTGCGCAAAATCTGGTAGATTTATAACAATACGCCAAACACGTGCTGTTGATGCGATGTTTATTTTAAAGAAAAGTTGGTTTTCTAGCTTTGAGATTGATTCTATAATTATACAGACAAGTAAATCGTGAGGATTATGTTTAAAAAGTACCCCTACACAAGCTGATACACCAGAGAACCTAGCACCACGATATCAATGTCAACATAAGATGAAAGAAACAATGTTGAGCTAATAAAATCTCAAGGTTGAAAAGAAGGTTACATTATCATTCTTAAGAATTGAGGACTGGAAAAAAGTCACTGTAGAATCTGAAAATTAAGGGAAAAATAATCGATAAAAATAGTATCCGCACAAGAAATCCAAACAGAAAGACGAAACTTGGATAGTAAATCGGTTAGAAAGACGAATAAAAATAATTTAAAAACAAACGAAATTACTTAGGAAAGAAAAATACAGAAGGCCACAAAGAAATGATAAGGAGGAAAAACAACAGTAAACAGTACTGACAATATAAAGAGAAGAAATAATTGATGCAATGAAATAATACACAATTACAGAAACACACAAACACACACAAGTACACACACATATATATATATATATATATGTGTGTGTGTGTGTGTGTGTGTGTGTGTGTGTGTGTGTGTGTGTGTGTTTGTTTAGAAACCACTTCGCTTGAGCAAAATGTTATCCAAAGTCAATATTTTATTCTCTCTTTAAATGGATTTAAATTGAAAGTTTTCCTTCTCCTAGATGTGCTACCGTACCAAAATTAAAGAGTCTGCCCTATGATTTACACATACCTTAAAGAAGAAGAATTAGATGAGTACCTTTTCCAAGAAAATCAGTGTTTTGTGAAATGCATACAGCTTTGTCCGGGATTTAAACGTGTGTTACCGGAGATGAATACTATTATACAAAGAGCTGTTCCGATATATATATATATATATATATATATATATATATATATAATATGCGCATTGTACATTCAGCACATAAATAGAATAAAATACCTAATTTATAACCATTCAGCATATATGCCATATATCTTTTTGCGTTTGATTTTAGCGTCGAACACATTTATTTTTACTTTAAGTTTTGTTTACTTATACTTTTTCCGTAATTGACATTCATCAGGATATTTTAAATTTAGGCTTTCCAATTAGTCAAATATTCACAAATAGTTTTTCCTTCCCTTTCGGCAAAGTGATCTAGATTAGTGTTGTGAATAAGAGTGAACCTTTCAGCTCAAATATATTCACCGATTTGTTCATTGCCAGCAAATCGATAAATGATTCTCGTAACGCTAGTAAAGTATTATATATATATATATTATAAATCTACTATAAATCTATTATATAATTAGATTTCGAAATTATGTATATATATATATAATTCGAAATCTAATTATTTGATTAATTATCATTATAATTATACAAGATTCCAACAACCTACATAGAAACAGCTCTAAATTATATATATGATAATTTGGGGTTTTTTGGAGTATAAAAATGCTATTATCTGAAAGACAAAAGGTATTTAGATATGAAACAAAGTTTTGAGTTATTTTTACATATACTGTTAATATTCCAGATCATTTTGAAGACAATTAGTTATTCGCAGCCCAAATGATACATATATCTCAAACGATAGCAATTCTTTCAACTCAATATATATATATATATATATATATATATATATATGCGTGTTTGTGTGTGGTTTTGCGAGAATCACGTGGCGCATTCAATAGGTTTTCAGGCTTTTTTGTACAGGCAATTAAAATTGACGTAGACACTTGGAAATTCAGTATCTTATTGCTATACATCTTATGAGATGACTGACCATTTTTGATGATTTCAGGTTCAAAGGAACAGCTACAGCAGGAATTGGAACACACCCCACTAAAGTCAGATTGTCACAGCTGGTGAATTTCAAAAATCCAATGTGGTCGTGAGGACACTTTAGAAGAACGATATACTATAAAATTCTGTTTTAAACTTGGAAAAATCCCACAAAAAAATATGGAATGCTTCAGACTGCTTTTGGACCATCTTTCAGGAATCGAGCATCAGTGTTTGAGTGGTATAAGAGATTCAAGGAAGACAGGGAGCCTGTGAGGGATGAGGAGTGGTGTGGGAGGAGAAAGGAAGTCAATACACCAGATTTGATTTGCCAAACGGTAAGGGTTACTATATTGAGGTTTTAAGGGAGTTCAGGAAGAGATTCGGTCTGAAGAGGTCAGCACTCTTCAAATCGTGCCAGTGGCATTTATGAACCTGTCCATAACTCCATCCTTGTGACAGACTATTTGACGAGCATCAAGAGAGTTCATCACTCTCACTATAGTCCACACCTTGCTCCTTGTGACTTTTGGTTTTTCCCTAAGCTCAGAGGCTGTCGTTATGAGACAATTGAGGAGATGAAAGAGGCTGTGACGAGGGTCATTGACACGCTCACACAATAAGACTCCTATTGGGCCTTCCAGAAGTTGTTGGAACGGTACAAGTGCATTGCAGCCGGAGGAGATTAATTCGAAGGACTCTAGAGTTTCATGTGTGTACTATCAATAAAAGTGCCCATACAGAAAAAAGTCAGGAAACTTATTTAATGATCCTCGTACGTCTGAATCACTTGTACCACTATTACAGATACGGCAGCGTATGTCCCCAAGGTATAATGGCTAAAGTGATTGACTATGATATTTTATTTAAACGAGTTCGAACTCCAGTCGTGCTGTTCTATTTAATTTCATATTGGTATCATTGGGAAAGGTATGAACCTCCGTATCTTCCCAACTATAGGTTAAGTAATGCTAATGGTCTTCTTAAACAACAATTGTTTATAAAACATTAAGCTAAAAACCAGAATTCTACTATTTAATTATAAATTATCCACAACCTCACAAATACTGACCATCCGTAGAATCCTTGAAGGCGTTCGGGCAAAAAACCTTCAGGCGACATTACTATTTGTCGACTTTACCAAGGCCTTCGATTCCATACACAGAGGGAAGATGGAGCAAATCCTTCTAGCATACGGCCTACCAAAAGAAACCGTAGCAGCGATAATGATTCTCTACAGAAACACCAAAGTGAAAGTACGTTCACCAGATGGAGACATGGAATACTTCGACATTGTTGCAGGAGTACTACAAGGGGACACGCTGCCCCGTACCTCTTTATCATCTGTCTAGACTACGTGCTTAGAACTTCGATTGACAAAATCAGTGAAAAGGGCTTCGAGCTAACTAAGAGAAGAAGCAAAAGATACCCTGCAAAAACAATCACCGACGCCGACTACGCTGATGACTTGGCGTTACTGGCGAATACGCCTAATCAAGCAGAGACACTACTGCATAGTCTGGAACGAGCCGCAGCTGGCATTGGTCTCCATGTCAATGCACACAAAACTGAATATATGTGTTACAACCAAACAGGCAACATTGCCACACTAGACGGAGCCTCTCTTAAACTAGTAGACAAATTCACCTACCTAGGAAGTAGCGTCTCATCAACCGAAAAAGACATCGACACACGACTGACGAAGGCATGGACGGCTATCGATAGGCTCTCGATCATATGGAAATCAGACGTAACCGATAAAATGAAACGCAGTTTCTTCCAGGCAGCGGTTGTGTCGATACTGCTGTATGGATGCACTACATTGACGCTAACTAAACGGCTGGAGAAGAAACTAGACGGAAACTACACAAGAATGTTGAGAGCAGTATTGAACAAGTCCTGGCGACAACACCCCACGAGACACCAACTATACGGACACTTGCCCCCCATCACGAAAGCTATACAAGTTAGACGAACCAGGCACGTGGGACACTGCTGGAGAAGCAAGGACGAGCTCATAAGTGATGTACTCCTATGGACCCCCATATAAAAGCAGGACGACCAGCTCGAACTTACATACAGCAACTATGTCAGGACACAGGATGTAATCCTGAAGACCTGCCGGGGGCGAAGACTGATTGGGAGAAGTGGCGAGAGAGGGTCAGGCATATCGGTGCTGGCGGCACGACATGATGATGATGATGATAATTGATTAAGAAGAATCAATCTGAAAATTTTTTCAGGACACAGAATATGGAATCAACATAGAAATTAAAATTACCAGCAAAAATCATTTTAACAAACTAGTACAAAAAATTTGATTTATTGTTTCAATTTTCATCTCATCAGGCGAGACTTATAATATTTCAACGTAGTGAATTTGAAATCTATTTGTTCGAAATCGATCACCTACTCTACTATATTACTCATAAATAACTATACCAGGTTAATATATGGAGAAGAAAAAATCATATTATTCTGAGCCAAAGAAAACAAGCTTTTCTCCTTTTTAGTAAAATATTTCACAGTCAAAACCGATATTACTTGGTATCATTGATTAACAAACACTGTAAAGAGAAATAAACGCTACATCGTGTTATTTTATACACACACCTATATAAATAAGGAGCGTAGGTATATTTGGACTATTAAACATTCATATTTCCATTATAAAGTAACAATCCTGTTGTATATGGTATACATATCACTTAGCAGTTAAGATTTTGATGGTAAAACCTCCATAAGTGATAATAAAACCCTGTTGTATTTGCTTAAGAAGATATTCAAATCAGTTTAAAAAATGGTGGATGTGCACTGATCATGTATGATACTTTGGATATCTATCTATCTATCCGCTATTTTTATGTTTATATATGTATATATATATTTCTTTCAAAAATATATTTTAAACATTGATATAGTTTTGCACACGAAATATACTGGCATAGGTTTAGTTTATTAAACTATACGTGGAAAATCCAAAAGTAGCAAGGGAAAGATCCAACATTAAAATGGGAAATAAAAAATGCCGAAAATATAAGGCGTATGTATGTATGTATATAAGGCGTATGTATGGAGGAAAAGTTTGCTATAGCTCTGTCAACGATCGGAAATATTAAATGCTTCCAGGCATAAAACAACTTTTGGCTCCTTGGCAGTTTTTTATGCTAATTTTTAATTTTTTCTGGTTGCCACTTTCATAATAAAATGTCGTTTGGGTTAACTCTCTTTCGTCAGAATTATTCTGATTATCCATTAGGCGGAACCTCGGGAGGTAGTTTCTGGCTCTTTTATGTATTCGACAGATAGATAGATAGATAGATAGATACATTGATAGATATAAAAATGTTTGATTTTCAGACTTATACCCTTGAAAAAGGGATGGGCTTCCTTATACCCCGTCAACAGGTCAAATTGTACCACTACAGACCTACAACGATCGTTTTAGCAGTAAATAACTCACGAAAGTTGATATGCCATTAAAAGCAAAGAAAGTAAAATAAATGTTAACTAACCCCACTACGACAGCTTCATTACCGTCAGTTTCACGCATGGAAAAATACAATCTTCAGAGGATAATAAAATACATGAAACTGCTATATTGACACTGCTACAAAGATGTTGTAAACATCGATATATTTCGACTGGACTAGCCGATCTTAATCACTTTTAGATATGAGAAGAATATCTGTCCGTCTGCCAGTCTGTCTCTGTCTCTGTCTCTCTCTCTCTCTCACACACACACACACACACGCACACACACACACATATATATATATATATATATATATATATATATATATATATATATATATATATATATGATGTATGATTTGTCTGTATTGAAATATTCGTAATTTCTATTCGTATTTTGTGGTGTACACTGTCTTGTTTAAATTATTTGTCTATTATTTAGTATATTTTAACAAATTTGCTACTGATGCTGAATTCCTTTTCTATGAATCAATTTCACAAAAATGGACTCTGACTTTAACAAAGAGAATAACAATATTACTCACAAAAGTTTTTCCTTCATCGAACATGATTGATGGAGGTAAGTGCACATAAACGCAGACACAAACGTACACGTATATACACGCTTACATGTATGTACATATGCATACGAGCTGTATGTCACTTGGAAAGAAAGAGTCAGTTCTTTCTATTTCATTGTCAGCTCAACAATAGTGAATGCTAGTTTCGCCAAAAATTACGATTGTTCATCTTGGCAAATATTCAAAACAAGTACGTGAGCAACGATCTAGCGAAATCCGAATCCTGTAAATTTTCTGGTTGTCTGAAAAAGAAACCATTCTCATGTTTTATTAAGATTTTAATGTCATTCGAAAAATAATTTTTTATCCTTATATGGAGGAGGCTATCAGCTAAAAGGAATTAGAAAAAAAGAAGAAATAATTGTTGTAAGGTTTTTCCGATTTTTTATGACGATATTTGTCAAAGTTTTGCGAAAAATTCTTCAATAAAATTGAAGCCAAACATAACTATAACTATTATCAAAAGAGCAATAGATATGCGCAGTGAGTTCTATTCATATGACTCTATTATATTTCATCAGTAGTGTAAAAAGATATAAAATTAATACATCTTTTACTTCTGGCTTTTACATATATATATATATATATATATATATATATATATATATATATATATATATATATATATATATATATATATATATATATATATATATATATTACTTTTGAAACATTAAAAAAATCGAAATGTTTGAAAAAATATAAACATAAACAATAAATCAGAAGCATTTTTAACAAAAAAAAAAGTTGTCAAATGGGCTTTGATATTATATATATATATATATATATATATATATATATATATATATATATATATATATATATATATATGTGTGTGTGTGTGTGTGCGTGTGTGTGTGTGTGTGTTTGATTGAACATAATAGACATTTTTTGTCTACATACTTTTTTTTAATCCTTTCGAATTGCCGTATTGATTTTATGACATTCGTTGGGAATTGGTTGTAAAAATCTTCCATAATTAGTTCTTTCCCTAGTATTTTCCGCCCAAATTTGGGCCATCATCAGGGAAGGATGCATAACAAATGTGATGTAACTTTTGTATATACATTACTGCTTTGTAAGAAAAGCGTCTGTACTGTTGTATTTTGAAGCGTTTACTTTTCGAATCTGTTTCTATAAATAGTGTTAGCTGCTAAAGACATTTTAGTACATTCGCACTGGTTTCAAAATTAATTTTGTTAAGTTTGGATTGTATGTTCCTAATATGCTGGGTAGAACGATAAAATTGTCGTCCTAAAGAAAACAACTCTACAGCTTTATTTTAAAACTTTTATTGAAAAAATCAAATCAGGTAACTTGATTATATAGTTGCGCTGACCTCTATTCAATGTAGCCGCCTTCAGTCTCAATCATCGCCTCGATACGGATCCGGAACTGGGAGCATGGTGAACAATCGGCAGATAGCGGCGATCAAGCTGGCTTTGGTGTTGTGGGAGGTCATGTTGGTAATGTTCTCAACGTATGACCAAACGAAGTAG
>CAUZXS010000434.1:47500-52787 GCA_963585895.1 Sepioteuthis lessoniana
TGACAGTATGGTAGGAATAAGTTTTTGATGTATCCAACTTTGCACATATTCTGTCTCTGTCTCTATCTGTCTCTCTGTCTCTGTCTCTCTGTCTCTGTCTCTGTCTGTCTTTCTGTCAGTCTGTCTCTCTCTCTCTCTCTCACATTCACACACAAATATATATATATATATATATATATATATATATATATAACTTTTAAGCGATGGTAATTGTTTGTTGTTAACTTTATCTTTAATCGAGTTAATGTCTCGTTTAAATCGAAAATATATATTTATGGTCGAAAATGTTTTTTTTATCATAATGTATTGATTAATTGATTGTTCTTAACGTTATACCAACCCGTCAGCGACTATTTTAGGCCTAGAGGTTAGGGAATTGTGTAGATTGTAGGTTTTTTGGCAATTTTGTGTGCTTCTTCAAATTTTTGTGTCATTTTTATACGATATCAAGTATAATTTGTAAACACAGATATATCAATCCTATTGATGGGACCCTAACTGGCAGTACTTTCCCGAAGAAGAGCAGATTCAGGAGTAATAGCATTGAATATTATTCCGTATTCCCCAGACCTCCAAATCTGTTGCTTTACGAGCTGATGCAATTTAATGTTAAGCCCAGAGCACCTCATTTTTAATGGAGGGAGGTTGCTCCTCTGCAAAGTATGCAGTCAACATATTCTAAGCCCAACCGACAAGACTGTTTTCGTCATTAGACTGTGAATTTATGGCGATACCAATATACTTGTTCATAAGAAAAAAATGTTTATTTGAAGATTATATTGGAAAATGATCTCCTTTCACGCTATAAGGTTCTTTCTAGTAAACTAATATTTAACTTTGAAGTAAGTACATTGATAAGGAAAACCTTTTATCGAAAAATCTGTTGTTTTTTTTGTTTAAAACCTTACTTTTTGTTATTAGGCTAGGAACTTTCTGATAGTGCTCATTCAGCAGGGAAAAAAATGCGTAATAGAGGATTATCGTCAAAAATGATATAAATATTTCAAATGGAGGAACAGCATATTCAGTTATTGTCTGAAGGGCAACAAATTCCTCTGTGTTCATTTACGCCTAAGTCGTTATCGACTTATAAAATCTACCTCTGTCTGATATTATCTCCTCATTCCTCTCACAAATTTAATAAATGCATATGAATTGATGATTAGTTAGTAAGAATAAAAAGTGAAAGCAACCAAAGGCCTGCGTGCCTGACAAAACCCAACTTAGTAAATAAAACAGTACATATTGGAGCAATATCATGAAAAGCAGAAACAGAAACAATTTATAAAATATCTCTTGAAAACATCAGATGTGTATTAGTAACACGTTCAGGTTTATTTTCCGCATTCATATGAACTAATCATTTCCTTTGATTTTTTTCTTGTCATACACACACACACACACACACACACACATATATATATATATATATACTTTGTTGTTTTAAAATCCTCATTTTATTTCTATCAGATGGAAAATGTCACATAAAATGATACATAGAAATATATAACAGTGTCTCTGGGAAGTTCTTTTGAAAATGCACATTATTATCGTCGTCTAATAGATTTCAGAAAGTTTCTGTCATATGATCAACAGTCAGCCACAAGCACCGATACACCCGCACACACGCATTTACACACACACCCGCACACACGCATTTACACACACACACACACACACACACACACACACATATATATATATATATATATATATATATATATATATATATATATATATATATATATATATATATATATGTGTGTGTGTGTGTGCGTGCGCACACGCTTTGGAATAAAACCTGATGACATAAGTAAGGCAATACGGCAAATTAGAGTGACATATTCAGTCGTAGTGAGAGTTTCAGAAGCTCTACTAATAGCAAAACTTGTCCATAATTTTCTGTTTTTGTTTCCGTTTAACTCTGTGTCTTTCACTCTCTTTGCCTTTCTCACCATTTCCATCTATCTCTCTCTCTCTCTATATATATATATATATATATATAAAACATTGGAAATTTTAAGTGAGAGCTTACGGTTACCAAACTATTTTTCTATAAAGCTGTTCGTTATTTAAGTTTGTGCTATTTTTATCTCAGTATTCAATAGAGAATCAAATATGAGAATAGTAAAATCTTCTCCTAGTCTGATGACAGTAAAAGGATGAAAATCCAAGTTGCAGTTAATATATATATATATATATATATATATATATATATATATAATTCTATAATCTACACAGAGATCCTTTTGATTTCACTGACAAACCTATCCAAAAATCTCAACGACTAACAAGATATCAAATTTGGACAGTTTCCCGAAGAATAACTTGACACAGTATTGAAAACAATAAAAAACAGAAAAACTATAGCCCTTGACCAAATACCTACTGAAGGATGGAAGACAAGAAAAGTTAAGGACATACTTGTTCGATTATACAAAGCAGTGGCTATGTATGAAGGAAGAACAATAAGTGTTATATATTGATCCTCGATGGAGCCGTCAATCAAGAGATGCACCTGTGTAAATAAGCGGAAGAGCATCAGGAGCAGGTGGACGTTAGAAAATAATATAACCAGGTGCCCAGACGGTTCAAGTCAGTTGGAGACAAGATGCCGAAGTGAGAGCCAGCGGCAGACAGAGGGCTTTGGGCCCTAAGTAACCCACGGTTGAGCAACCCCAATCAAGATGAGAAAGAAGTGCTGCTATGGTCTGAAGAACTTGGGTCAATATAGCAGTCTGTCCCTGTCTCCAGCTTATCTCTCGCACAAAACAAACATCACACTTTCGCAAATAAAGTGTGAGAGATATATTTTTATAAAGAAGTGTGTTTGTTCGTTCATTGAAGTTCGTCATTATCTTTGTTTATGTTTCCGCTTTGTATTGTACTACGGAATACAATATAAATAAATGGACAAACGGCGGGATCCTTCCCTTCCTCAAGAAAGCTAACCTCGCAATCAGTAAGAATTACAGGGGCATACATTCTCCTGCAATAACTGCTAAGGGTTATAATGCCCTGCTTCTCACACATATACAACTTGAAATCGAGAAAATTCTTTGGAAAAATCAAACCGGATTTCGGAGCAATCGTTCCACAACTTAACAAATTTTGAAAATCCGTCGATGGGTAGTTTGTTGTATATTGTCGCATATCATCCGTTGCAGTGATTTAATGTCAAATCTTTTTTTTATCAATATATACAAATTGCATATGATTTATATATATATATATATATATATATATATATATATGTAATATTTTGTAGGTAAGCATTTTTCATGAAACCACGCTCATTAGTTTGAACATGGTTAAATGGTTTCAATTATTGATACCCAACACTTATAGTTCTATTTGACACAGTTAAATAGTTTCCTGTTTAATAAATGTTTCAACAACTTTATTTAACCCATAACTGGGACCCTAACAAGTACTGCCACACCGGGTAAGAGTGAACAAGGGAGGGTACTTCACATTCCTAAAGCTTCAGGTGTAGTTTAAGACTATATAAGGACACTCCTTAGAGTGTATCACTCCCATATGTCGAGATGCAATCAACTCATTCTACAGCTTTAGTCGACTTGGCTGATAATCCGTGGAACAATCGAAAAAGTAAGGGGAAAAGTATCGAGACAACACGACTGTTCGTAGATTTCTCCAATGTATTATATTCCATACATCAAAGAATGGTGGGATATATATATATATATATATATATATATATATATATATATATATATATATATATATATATATAAATTTTGTTTCATGCAAATTTGTATCGCCAAATACATAAAGGAATCATATATAGTTACAGCAATTTGTTGGTCTTGGAAACCCTGGATATGACACTGAACTAGCACAATGAGGAAGTCTGTAATTATACACTCATGTTCAATAATCCAAACTCGTTTTAGTCCCGGAGTGGTTCTGCCTGTTAGGATCCGATCTATTCAATAGATCTATTTGCCATAATGTCATAAATATTTTGAAAATACCTGAAGAGATTGACTTTTAAAACATTGCTTTTGCCAAAACGTATGAAATATTGCTTCGTTTAAAAAGACTGAAGTATATCAAGACAATTGCTCTTAAAAATTGATATTACGATGAGGTTTATTTTTTAAAATGATTAAGGTATATTTTTCTGCAGTATATTCTTAGAGATCATGATTGATAAAATGACTTTGACATTAAATAACTTATCATATGTTCCAAAATCATTCAACGTATTCCTTTTAATTTGGTTATAAAAAACGAAAAGAGAAAGAAGAAAAAAAGGAACGTTCATACGGTTAGGTTATTTGATTTAATGGCATATCAACCCTTGATGGTTAACTAATGGTGAATTCTCTTTTATATATATATATATATATATATATATATATATATATATATATATATATATATATATATATATGAAATAAGCTCTGATTGCTTTATAAATATTACCAACAAACTATTTATTTAAAGATCCTATATATATATATATATATATATATATATATATATATATATATATATAATATATATATATATATATATATATATATAATCTTTAAATAAATAGTTTGTTGGTAATATTTATAAAGTAATCAGAGCTCATTTCCTTGCACACAGTTAAGTTGTTTCAAACGCTGATATAATTATTTGCAAACGGATAATATTTTAAAGTATTGTTACTTATCATTTTCACACGGTTACATGGTTTCAAGTATTGCTAGTTAACACTGATATTTCTATTTTGCATTCATCATTTGTTTGCACTGATTTACATGTTTTCATGTATTGCTATGTAAAATTAGTAATTGAATTTATCAAGTGTTTCAATCGACTTTCATCCTAATAATTTCTTTGCACACAGTTAAATGGCTTCATGAATTGATGTTCAACACTAATATTTCTATTTAATATTGATAATAACCCCTCATAAAAGTTTGAACTATTCTATTTGATCCATAGCAGGGACCCTAACAGATAGTTCCTCTGAGTCAGAGAGACCCTTAGAGAAATGGTAATTCCAAGACTGGAATGTCATTATCAGGCACAGTTTAATACATATCCCTAGATATGAGGTACTTCTGTCAAACACTAACAAATTCATTTAATGTTTTTCATTTATTTGTTCAAAGGTAAATGGGTCTAAAAATTGCTATGTAATACTAATGCTTCAATTTAGGATAAATCATGCTTGCACCCAGTATTGTTTCTAGTATAGTATGGGATTAAATATTTTACAGCCCCAGCCAAAAGGGCGGGGTTCTACTTGACCCAAGGATGTCAGATT
>CAUZXS010000435.1:0-10000 GCA_963585895.1 Sepioteuthis lessoniana
CGCCAGCTGTTGTCGGTACGCTTGGAACTATCCCCATAGGTTGGCAAATCAGAGGAAGACCCAAGACTATCCTGACTACAGCATTGTTAAGAGTGGCTAGAATACTTAGAAGCGTCCTGGAGATCTGAGTAGACCTTCTGTCACTGACCTTCCCGTTAAATATCACCGGATAAGACTCGTGTGAAAGACTCTGAATCATAATAATGATAATAAAATAGTGTGATCGGAAAGTTTACCAAAGTCTTGGTAAAAGGGCTGGAAGAGTTGGTAATCAGTGGACGAGCAGTGACCAAGCAAACTACAGCATTGTTGAAATCGGCCAGAATACTGAGAAGAGTCCTCGAGATTTGAGGAGACTTGCTGTCACTCAAAGTCCAGCAAACGCTGATAGGGAAAAACTCTCAAGGAATAATAATAATAATCATAATAATAATAATAATAAGAAGAAGAAGAAGAAGAAGAAGAAGAAGAACATGCAACAGAATGTTTGTTTTGTGAAGACAGCGATGAAATGGTTAATCGCATAATAAGCAGATACAGCAAATTATTAAAAAAAAGAGTCCAAGGCAAGGCACAGTTGGGTAAGAAAGTGACCATTAGGAATTATGCAAGGGATTAAGATTTGACCATTTAACATAATGCTATATGCACATGTAGCGTAGCCAAAATGTGGTTATGTAAAATATACGGATATACGGATGCGTAAAATATACGGATACGTAGAACGTTCACATGCATAGGAATCCCGAAAAACTCGAAACACAGACGACTTTTTTCAGTTCAGGTACGAAACTTATATTACCTTCTTGACTTTTAGGTTTTTCGACACGAGGAGAGAGAGACACACAATTTCTACTATGCTGTCTGTTCCATCTCACCCAAACAACGCGCGCGCATCCCGTAGTCCATTACTGGATTGGCCTCGCCCAGGTCCAAAAATCAACTCGCTTCGTCCAGCATCAGATCTCAACTCCTCTGGACTGCCGGGCCGAAGTCCGAATCTCAACTAACTGCTTTTTTTTTTTTAAAAAATCACCCAAAATCCTCAGCCCATCGCTTCTGGGCATAACGTCATTCACATCCCCAGTCCCATTTTCAATCCGAGTCCTTTATTATGACATCTGTGATTGTCACATCCTCCCCGCGCAAGCGTGAACACCTGCGTTCAATGTGTGCCCCTGCACGTGCACCCAGCCGAATAGTTCTAAGCCTAACTAAACCGAAAGATAAGATATAACCAACGAAAAATGATAATATAAAATAAATCCTTCCGCAATTATATAACACACAATCCAGAAACTTTCTTAGAGTATGAGAAACACAAAATTCTCTGGGATTTTGAAACACGTAGAGATCACAAAACCCAGCCTAGAAACTAGCCCTAGTGCTAATCCACAAGAAAAGAACTTGTATTTGAGTAGATTTTGCTGTTCAAAAAATAGATAAATAAATAAAAAATAAACTAAAAAATGAAAATAAAAAAAACAAAAACTAAAAGATAAACAAATTCTTAAACCTCGTCAAAGAACTAAAATTGGAACAAAAATTGAACATGAGGAATGACAATAGAACAAATTGTCTTTGGTGAACTTGGTAGAGTCTCCAAAGTTTTGGAAGAAAATATCTGGTGAAACTGGAAATTCGTGGAAGAACCGAAAATATCCAGACTACAAGATTTTTAAGATCAGATAGAATACTTAGAAGAGTTCTGGAGATATGACGAGTTTTGCTGTCACTTAGACTCCAGTGAGATGCTGGTGTGAAAAGCTCGTAGTAATACTTAATATCATCAATTTGAATATTATAAAACTTGCAATCCAAATGAATTGCACACGTGAGCTTATGCAATCGACTCATTTATTGATCATGTTTTTGAGCACTTTCTTTTTTTTTTTTTTTGTATACTTATTTTTATTCTTCTGGTGTCTACTATGAGGTTGGTTTGGTTTCTTTGTTTAATGGCATATCAACTCTTTTTAGGTTATTTAATGCCAAAGCCATTCTCCTAGAAAAACAGTAATGGAACTATTTAAGCCATAGCTGGGAGGATAAGGGGGAACATACCTTTCCCAAGGGTATTTGCCCGAAAGTGAACGTAATAGCGCGACTGGAGTACGAACTCGCGTACTACGATTCCGCAGTCGATCGCTTTAACCATTACACCACGAGGACATCCCCTCTACTATGAGGAAGCTGGTGGAACATTTCATATTCCCAATTATAAACATAAATGAGAACCTTTAATGAGAAAAGTTTGATATTTTGTTATGTAATTAGTGGATTAATTGCCACACACTGAGAATATAAATGCGAGAAAAGAAACAGACATACTAAAAATGTTACCGAAAAGATTGTGAATATCAATTGCTTCTCATAGCGACTGTTGTGCCAGTAACTTCTTGAATACTCTGTTGGAATTAATACAAATTTCTTACACGATAAGCTAAGAAAAACAATTATCTGATGGACGACCTTTTGAAAGAATGCTAGGTCGTTTTTTTAACCAAAGGACTTCACGCACATAAAATAACTTTGCGTGTCACATCATCATAAGCCCACCAGATACCCATTATTATTTTTAGAATTTTCTGGATGGTTAAGCAGTCATTAATGCATTGCTTTGGCGTGTGGTCACCGAGGACGTGGGAGGTTTGCTTAACATTTCATGGGGGTAATATTTTTGTCTTTAGCTTTGCATAAACATATACAGATTATAAACTCATACAAATACACGCATACAGGTATATAAGCGTGCACATATGTATGAATATATATATATATATATATATATATATATATATATATATATATATATATATATATATATATAGTATTAGATTTTAATTAGAATAGCAGAATAAAAAATTCCATCCACTCATTTCTGAATATTGTCCTTTTGCCATCAAAAGTTGAGCACACACACACACACACACACACACACACACACACACACACACACACACACATACACACACACACGCATATATATATATATATATATATACTTATTTGTATACTTTTTATATTTCTAATGTTTAAATTTGCACGTATATATTTATATATATATATATATGTGTGTGTGTGTGTGTGTGTGTGTGTGTGTGTGTGTGTGTGTGTGTGTGTGTGTGTGTGTGTGCGGTATGCCGAGTATATCAGGGAATTCCACGTTTTATTTTATGCCTTTTAAACCCTGGGTCAAGCCAGCTTAGAACATTGTATTAAGAAAAAGGTTTTATCGTGTGTGTTTGAGCTATATATATATATATATATATATATATATATATATATATATATATATATATATATATATATATATTGTCATCCACAGACAGACTATTTCGCTCTATCAGAACTATATATATATATATATATATATACATGTCTTCATATGCACACAATCATGTGCATATACAATTTTATATATCCTTTTTGCTTATCTAGCAATATTAGAATCCCAAGAGACCGGTCTGCGTGCGTGCTTAGAAGTTGTTGATTGCATAAATTATTTTAATCAAAAATTAGTCAATGCCACTTAGTCAATCTAGCCATTCCCATGATGTTTTTTTGCGTTCACGGACACCCAGAATGATTTTGTGTCTATTTGAATAAAACTTTTGGTATGTCAGCCATTTCAGTCCTAATATTCAGTGTAATTACATGCAACGTTCTGATTTTAATGCAATGTATCCATACCAATATATAAGTTGGTTGGTTGTTTTGATTTTAGAACATATCACCCGTTGTAAGTAATTTAATTCCAAATCAATTTATATATATAAATAAACTGTTCCATCTCAAACTATTCAGTTTAGCATAAGTAGAGCTTTTGTTTCCACACAGTTAAATGTCAAAACAGTTCCATTTCAAACAAATCAGCATTAGTACAGTTTTTGTTGACACAGTTATATACCAAAACAGTTCCATTTAAAACAATTCAGTTTAGCATAAGTAAATAGTTTCGTTCTATTTGAGCCATTGACGGGACCTTATCTGGTGCTATCACACCAGGTTAGAGTGGACCTGGGATTGATGGTAATGTAGGGGTATTCTACATTCACCATAGCTCCAGCATTACTAGAGCCTTACCATCAAATTGTTTTGTGTCATATCCAGGACACTGGTTGTGGGAGTGTTACCCTTCTGCAGAGATGCAGTCAGTGCATTCTGCAGCCCCAGACGACAAAGCCATATCTATTATGAGCAATAATGTTCAATAATCGAAGCCTCAATATCTGGAGACAATATCTGCGGCTAATATTTCAAAATAAGATGTTTTATTATATATATATATATATATATATATATATATATATGAACACTTGCATCCCCCATATATATATATATATATATATATCATTGCATATATATATATATATATATATATATATATCATGTCGTGTTGGTAGCACGGATATCCCTGACCCACTCTCTCCATTTTCCCTATCGTTCATCGACTCTGGCAGGTCTTCCGGACTACATCCCGTATCCTCACATAGTTGCTGAATGTATGTTTGTGCTGGTCGTCCTGCTTTTGCTCGGCTATATGTGGGGGTCCATAAGAGTATATCACTTATGAGCTCGTCCCTTCTTCTCCACCAGTGTCCTACATGTCTGGTTCGTCCCAACTTGAATAGTTTTCGTGATAGGAGGCAGGTGGCCGTACAGTTGGTGTCTTGTGAGGTGTTGCCGCCAGGACTTGTTCAAGATTGCTCGCAGCATTCTTGTGTAATTGCCGTCTAGCTTCTTCTCCAGCCGTTTTGTTAGAGTCCATGTAGTGCATCCATATAGCAGTATCGATGCGACCGCTACTTGGAAGAAACTCCGATTCATTTTATCGGTTAGGTCTGATTTACATATAATCAATAGCCTATTGATAGCTGTCCATGCCTTCGTTAACCTCGTGTCGATGTCGTTTTCGGTTGACGAGACGCTGCTTCCTAGGTAGATGAATTTGTCTACTATTTTAAGAGGGGTTCTGTCTAGAGTGGAGATGTCACCCGTTTGATTATAGCACATATATTCAGTTTTGTGTGCATTGACATGGAGGCCTATGCCTGCGGCTGCTCGTTCCAAACTATGCAGTAGTGTTTCGGCTTGGTTGGGTGTATTTGCCAGTATCGTTATGTCATCGGCGTAGTCGGCGTCGGTAATTGTTTTTGCGGGGTACCTTCTGCTTCTTTTCTTTGCCAGCTCGAAGCTGTTCTCTCTGATTTTATCAATCGATGTTCTAAGTACGTAGTCTAGACAAATGATAAAGAGGTATGGAGCTAGCCTGTCTCCTTGTAGTACTCCTGCTACAATGTCGAAGTATTCTGTGTCTCCATCTGGTGATCGTAGTTTTACTTTGGTGTTTCTATAGAGAATCGTTAATGCTGCTACGGTTTCTTTAAGTATGCCGTATGCTAGTAGTGTACCATATTCACAATTAACGCTATGTGCGAAATGGACATATAATGTTCATTACTATAGAATATATAAAGAACATAGGAATCTCGGAATTCGAAAACACGTAACGACTTCTTTTTCAGGTACGAAACCTTTTTATTAACTTTGAGTTAAAGGTTTCGACGTAAGAAGGAGAGACACAATCTTCTATGCTGTCTTATTCATTTGGACCACGTCTCGTGCGGCCCCCATAGGGCGCACATTCGCCTCGCGCCTGCGAGCTCCAAAAGTCGATCCTTCTCGTTTGGCGTCTACTACCCGACTGTTGCGGCCCCATTAAGGCGCAAGTTCGACTCGCGTCTGCGAGCTCCAAAAGTCGAACCTCTTCGTTTGGCGTCAAGTACTTGACTCTTATTTTCTTCAAATTCTCACACAAACTTCCGCGTGCTTCCAGGGCGTGACGTCACCCACACCTTGTCACCCAGTATCGTCTCGGACTGTTATGACATCTGAGTGACACCTTCATCCGCCCGCGCGCATCCGCGTTAACACTTGCTTCAATTGCCTCTAACTAACCCATGTGCTGAGCCGAAAGGTTCTCAGCCTAACTAAACTCAAAGGCATGAACCGAAATCCCTCGGCTGTTTTATAACAGTAGGATTTGTTCCATCTTTCCTCTGTGAATGGAATCGAAGGCCTTGGTAAAGTCGACAAATAGTAAATATGTATATTGAGAGGAATGTTTTAATTCTATTCGATTAAATGGATAATGACCATTCGGATCGCACGTGAATGAGAAAAGAGTTATCGTATTCTGCAATTAAGTAAATTTATTTTATAACCATCTTGATTAATACATTGAACAGACAACATGATTAATCCGTTGTATGTCTTAGTGGTTCCATTTGTTAAATATCACTGCCTATGGCAATCAAGTGATAGTTTTTCGAAAAAAAACGCTGATTAGATTACGCGAATAATGCATGCCCATTGACTTCGGACTCAGACAGGATATATATATATATATATATATATATATATATATATATATATATATATATATCTTGATATTATTTTGGGGAGCAGAGTGTTCTTCCAATGGACCCTGGTTCAATCTCAGGTTGAGTCATGACAAAAACTCCAAAAAATGGTGTAGTAGCTATTGAAAAAGGAACCTTCGGGTCGCCCGCGATTACGGTCACCAACTTTACGTTCCAAATTTACTACATATAAATATATATATATATATATATATATATATATATATATGTATATATATATATATATATATATATATATATATATATATATATATATATATTATAACAGTGTATGGTTGTCACTTTTTCACTAAGTGAGATTGTTGCAGACCAAATATGGTATAATATGGGGAGTGCTCAATATTACATAATAATAATAATAATAATAATAATAATAATGATAATAATAATAATAGTAAATATTTATTAGTTTTTCTATATATTCAATTACATGGATGCTTATCTGCGATCAAAGGTTTCATGGCGTATTTTTACGACAACCACCAGGCATAGATAGATGGATTATTAAATTATGAAGACTAAATGTATATATATATATATATATATATATATATATATATATATATACGCATTAAATTATCATAATTTAATTATCCATCCATCTGTCTCTCTATGTAATCTTACATGGATAGACATAATTTTACGTAGAAAAATTACGCGCATCAATTCAAATTTACCTCTCACAGCCTCTGAGTATGTATGTGTGTGTGTATCTATGTATGTATGTACGTAGAAGTTAAGATCATTATCGTATTTATTCTTCATAACTGAATTAACACTTGGTTAACATGCCTTTATGCATATAAATTATACTATTTATTATTCTCTCTTCTCTATCTTTCAGTCACAAATTATAAATAAAGTCCTCAGCTTTCTTATATCTTAAGAAATGATGATAATTCCTGTAGTGTTTACATTAAAAGAAGTTTTTTTTTTGGGGGGGGGACGTTGAAGAATTTGTACGAACGATCGATTTACTGAACAGAATGTTCTACCGGATTAAATTGAAGGTAGGCGGGTTCTATTTGCGTTTTTTAAAACATTTTGGCTCATTTTAGAAGATCTTCAATGTAACTAAAGCAGAGAAAGTTTTCTTTTCCGTGTCATAAGACGATTAAAGCAAAATTAAACCCAGCAAACACTATATGGTTCAACGAATGACTGGACACAAAATACAAAAATGGTAATGTTAGACGTCCTATTTTGCCAGGTGAAAATGAATTGATGATTCGTTGCCGTTTTAAAAAAGAATTCCAGCAGTCAGTATTGAAAAGAACGTATGACCTTCTTTGCTATCAATGTCCAAAGAAGTAAAGAAGAATGTTTGCTTTGAAAGATTTTTTTTTTGTAAATACACTCATAATATGGAGCTAAGAATTAATCTGCAAGATGGAAATTTGAATGAGTTATTTCATATATTTACTCCGTAGCTTTAATTTGTCAAACTAATTCCTTTAACTGTTAATTTGAAACAAATTAGATTCCCATTGTTAGGACCGAGAATCTTTTAGCAACAATATATTTTTATAGTTATCCACAAAATTTTCAGATCCTAGAAATGTTTAAGCTGGAATCGTAACTCAGATGACTTTGAGTCAGTGAGAAATCTTACCACGTAGGCGTCGTCCTTCTCAGCTGAGGTGAAGGAACTTTATTTTTTACATATACGTTATCATCTACCTTGAATGCTCGATTCTTAAGTAGAGCAATTGCATGTCAGCGTATGAGGCTGCAAGCAAATATCTCCACGAAAGTGATCACCCATGTATATATATATACACACACACACACACACACACACACACACACACACACACACACACACACACATATATATATGTGTATATATATATATATTCCATAAAAATTCCAATATTTAGAAAGTATATTTTAGCTGTGGCCCAGTTGGAATTTATATGCTAACTGGAACACCGTTAACACACACACATACACACACACACACACACACACACACACACACACACACACACACACACACACACACACACACACACACATATATATATATATATATATATATATATATATATATGTGTGTGTGTGTGTGTGTGTGTGTGTGTGTGTGTGTGTGTGTGTGTGTGTGTGTGTGTATATATATGTTTGTGTGTATTTAGGCAGCAGTATTTCATTCAAGCATGTTTGTTTAAATAATATAGTCACAGTTTGTCTTTATAATTTAATTAAGATCCTTTCAAGTTTCCTGATTAGTGTCTTGGTTTCAGGTTGGAATTAGTGGTTGAATTTAACAAAATTGTCCCGAGAGCTTTCGGTCCTTTCATAGGCCATATTATGTGCTTCAGTATTTAGGGTGTTTATTTTTTCTTTATGGTAATTAATTTGTACTTTTACAAGACTATAACGATACTTTTGGGTGTCAAGATCGTGGTGAGCTGCAGGATATATATATTAACGCATTTATGTGACCTCGAAACTCTCAAATAAAAATCCTGAAATTAAAAAGAACAACCAAACTCATCAAAATTATCACCGATATTAATCAAAGACCTCACCGCCATTAAACATAATAAACTTCCTGATGAAAGAGTGAATATACTTGAAATACATGTGTAAGAAAAACATACGATTTAGAAAAGAAATCTAATTGTGGACCAATTAATTTTAATATATACATATGTATATATTGGTGTTAAAATCACCGGTTCCTTTATTCTCTCCCCCAGCAATGAGTAAAATTGTAGACGAGACCGGGTTCTCTACTTTTGGCTATGAAACCAGTCTAAGATACATACAGAAGCACGTAATATAGATTCGAAACATTGATTTATTCGATAATATTTTCCTCTGAATTACGAAGGAAAAAAATTATACCATTAATTTAAAATATTAGTCTTATTTGTTTCAGAGATATTTAAGAAAGTCAGAATATACATCTATGTAGAAAAACTGTTTGGTATCTTCCCTGTTTTCAGTTTATCACATTTACCAATACCTCTGCTCGGGCAGGATATGACACAAGGTCAATTTTTAAGCGGAGTTTAATAGGTTTGAATTCACCAAGGCTGAAGAACCAAGTCCGTCCTACTATTTACCCATAGCTGGAGGGAGAATAATTGGATTCATACCTTTCCCAAGGGTATTAGTGTTTTGTGAAATGCAATCAGTCTCGTCCAGGATTTGAACTCGTGTCGTCGTGTCCATTTCCTACGACGATAACCATTACACCACGGGCACCTCCTGTTTTGAGTTTATTTACTGCTAAATCATATACCGAACTCATCATCGCCTAAGAAATATATATATCCATTGTTTTTTCCTTGATCAAAATGGTTTATCCAAGCCTTGACAGGGAAACGAATTCAATAATTCAACAAGTTAATTTCTACTAAGTTAAAAATTGTTTCAGCCGGAATTAAAATCATTTGACAGGTTTTATGCTTTCAATCATTTAGTTGCAATCTATTAGATATTTACTTATCTCTCAATGAACAATGTATTTATTTTAATTTAGCAATTTACGTACTAGTCTTTCATGAGATAAACCCCATCCCCTGACATTTGACCAAATGTTTCTT